>JBBPCX010102959.1:0-22598 GCA_037974365.1 Hydrocynus forskahlii
GGGGGTGAGGGTTCGTCCACAATGCTGGTGGCTTTGCAGATGATGCAGTGTGTGAACAGAACAGATTCTGTATCCTGCTGTCTTCATCAGAAAGTGGGGAAAAGAAGAGAGGGACACAGCTGCCATGTATGCTAACCTTTTACTTTTCACCTTTCAGTGCATATTGATGACATACTGTGACTTAACTCTTAAAAGTTCACATCACCACATTTCCCTCTTTTAAGAGCTTTTGCATTGCCAATCTAGTAAACCCCCACTTATCACAGGGGTTACATTCCAAGGGTGCCCACGTATAGTGAAAAACTGCGATGTGATGTGGTAAAAAAATGCCTAAAAATGTCTAGGTGTAAACCGTAAATATGACCCCAAATATGTTCCCAAAACACTTTCATTTCATTTTAAACTTAGCTTAATACATTACCCTGAAAGAAAAAGTAAAGGTAACCCCATACCTGTACTATACAGTGTACACTGAACTGTTGTCTCTCGCAATGTTACAATGTAAAATACCAATATTACCCCTATATCGACTGCACTGTAATTCATGCACTTTTCTTTGCACGTTTTCTTTGGTATGTGCTGTTGTTTTCTTTTGTATAAGCAGGGTAAATACAGTAATACATTTGTTTAATTTACAGTACCTTACTGTAATTTACTGACTGGCAAATTGACACAAAGACATCCCCTAATTGTAACACACAACATAAATTGGCCAAACACAACATCCCCATCTCTCCAGCCACAGAACAGAACTGTAGCATGTTACAGAATTTATACTGCATCCCCACACAAACCCTAATAGAACACAGTGTGAGGGCACACTACACCTGAGTGTCCAAAACTATATATCTGAAAGAAGGTCTAAAGTCCTTTCCTCTGGAAGTTGCAGCTAAGTGTGAATGCTGTGATGTACATTCCATAGCTGAATGCGCAGAATGTGATTGCAAGACCTGAATACAGGAAGAGGACTGTCAGATTCCCACACTGGAGAGTCTTTTATTTGTTGCTTTTGTTGCTGCTGACAAGTGCACATACCAGGCCGTCACTTTTTTATTCTGGAAGTATCTCCTCTCTGAGGCTGACAAAGTGCAGGAGCAATATACCACTAGCTTAAGTTCTGTGAAAGTTATGAATGTTGTCAGCTTTTAGCCATACATATCCAAGTAAATCTGCCAGAATTCACATGAATCGTCAAGGGTAGAGAATACTTTCACTCTGGCTAGTCTTGGAACAATGTCTTCCAGTGTAGGCAGGATGAATCTTTCTCATTTCACAGCCCTATTCAAGCATTTCAGATCAACACACCAATCTGTGGGCTGAGTTCTGCCCTGATGTTTGGCAGGATTGAAAAGAAAGAGACACACCTTGGTGTTGTTAGAATGTAAGGCTTTGTGTTAGCCCTTAGCCTGATTCGGACAGGGTCACAGTTAAGTGATCTAATATCCCTGGACATATCCCCAAGCCACTCTCCGTTGATTCTACTGACTAGACCCAGTCTCTCTGCTATGCTCTGACCCAGTAGATTCCTGTAATATGGATCCTTTTTAACAGTCACCCACTGGTATTGTTGCCCTTTATATGGACTTAAGGCTAGGAACTTCACTAACAGGACTAATGGAAAGAACTTCCACTTCCCTGCTATCTGTGTCCAGTTTCATGGCTACACGAAAAAAGTCATAGCTGCCATGCTCTCAGTTAAATGTTCACTTCAGGCACCACGTCACAATCAGAACAGGGGTAAAGAAGAGAGACACAAGGCAGCCACACATGCTAACCTTCTACTTTTTTCACTGTGCATACTGATGACATCCCCAAGCCGCGACTTAATTCTTTAAGGCACGCCTCACCATACAAGCCATGATGCAGATACAGAGAATTCATTCTATAGTTCCTCTGTAGAATGGCAAAGGACCTGGCGTTGAGGGTCCACATAAGTTAATCTGTGATGTGGTGCACTGGACAGTAAACACTGGGGAGCTGCTAATGTTGAGCAGAAAGTGATCACGTTATGCCCTCCTGAAGTCATCACTTTGTTTTGTCCACATTCAGAGACAGATTGTTGGCTTTGCACCAGTCTGTTAGCAGTTGCATTTCATCTCTGTATAAGCAACTGAAGGTTAAGTGTCTTGCTCAAGGACACAATGGCAGAAAGTGGTGTTTGAACCTGCAGCTTTGTGTTAATGGAATTCACAGGCAAGTGTTATACCCACTAGGCTACTAGCACCCACAGGTGGTGGCTTTGAAGTATGTTGGTATGATGGTGAGATATTGAACTCTGAGGGCATGTTGTCTGGTCCGGCAACCTTCAATGGGTTGACTTTAAGCAGAGTTTTCCTCACATCTCTTGTGTTTTGGTTTACCGTGGGTGGCACTGTTGCCTCACACCGCCAAGGTTGGGGCTTCGAATCTGGGTCCTGGCCTTGTGTGTGCGTGGTTTTGCATGTTCTCTTCGTCGTGGAATGGGTTTCCTCCAGGGTCTCTGGTTCTCAACCACAGTCCAAAGACATGCACGCCAGGTGAATTGGGGATTCTAAATTGACTGTAGGTGTGAGTGAATGGAGTGTGTCTGTGTGCATGTGTGTGTGTGTGTATGTGTGTGTGTGCGTGTCCTGCGGTGGGCTGGCATCCCGCTCAGGGGGAGTCCCTGCCTCTTGCCCATAGACCCTGGGATGGGCTCGGGGTACCCACAACCCTAGTAAGAATTGAGCGGTTACAGAAAACGAATGAATGAAATTTTTGCTTGGTTTTTGCACCCTCTCTTGAAGTCCTGTTTATTAATATTGCTTTTTGTATTGTTGCACCATGGTCCTACGTACTGTGTATAAGGTTGAAACGGCAATAAACATCTGTTTAACTTGACTTGTTATTTAAGCTTTTCAAACATTTGCGTAAGACTGTATAATAGATATTGACACACCCTTTCAGTATCTCACTTTAAATACCCTAATGCCAAGTTCATTCCTATGTTAGGATATCTGAAATTATCAACATTTTGGTTTGGCTTTCCCTTCCTCTTAAAGTTCTTCTTTGACAAAATTTAATTATCTGTATAGCTTAAATTAATTTAATTATTCTTTTTAAAATTTTCAGTAGTATTTTTCAGTAGTGACTCCGTGAGCCGCTTCCACACTTAGCTTTTTCATGGTGTACCTAATGAAATGAACTTTAAACCATATTTACTTTGTATATTGTCATTCATTTAAATAGCAAAAACAGTTCTACTACCTACATATACGTCAACCTTACACATGCTTTCCCAAAACCATCCTGAAAGTCACCATGCAACTTACTGGAACTCTACAGTTCAAGAAATATAAGTCTCAGACATAAGTGATCAGTAAGTAAAGCAATACTTTGAGCTCTAAAAGTAAAGTAACATCTCTTTTTTCATTTGACTCTTGTAATTATAATGTTTTAGTATCAAACTGAAATGAAGATGCAAAAGAATAAACAGGCAAAAAATGGAAACAGATGTGACAAGTCAATAAAAGACCATTTTGATTAATAGTGGTGTTGCCAAAGTTATCAGCAGCAAGAGCTCACCTGTGGTTATATCCTTTATCCTTTCAAACGTGGTGGCATTCATGCGATCAGCTGAAGCCAGACATGGGTTAAAATCAGGAGCACTATCAAGCAGACTATTCGGCCTGTCTCTAGGAAGACGCTACACAGAGTGAATGGACTATCAGCAGAAGGCCACCACAGCAATAAGAACGTGGAATATCAAGATGCTTGGTGAACCTGACATACTCGTTTTTGAAGTGGGGTTTGTGTGACAAATCCAGTGGTAGTTGGATTAGACATAATGATGTGACGATATAATAGAGAAACATACTTGAGATGGCAAATGCTGCAGCTATTCAAGTCTGCTGGGAAGTCTATCAGACATGAAGAATAACAGGTTCCTCAAGTCTTTAACCTTTAGGCTAATTTTCTGGTTTCTCTTTTGGTATAAAAAATCTCATGAAGTATCTGAAAACAGCAGAAGAATCGAAATCTGAACTTGATATTTTCTGTTAATTATTTTTTAGAATTTAAACTGTTGTCTGTGCCAGTATCACAAAGATCAAAAAACTGCAAAAATTATTATTTATCATTTGTATCTTGACACATAAGATCCTGGAGGCTTCCAGGTGGAATTTATTGTGGTTAGCAATTATCTTCAGAGCATGTTGAGATGGTAGCCCATACTTTCAGCCGTCTTGAGGAGTCTGAATGTGGTAATATTGTGTGTCTTGTATCATGTAAATACGTAAATCTATGAGCAGGAAACTTCACTCAAAATTTGGAAAAAAATGTACTGAACTTCCCAGTGAGTGGCTGAAAGAGACGCATTACAGCCATTGTTTATTCAATGACTGGAAAAACTGACGTGGTCAAAATGCAGGTACCACAATCAGAAGGAGAAGTGAGGAAAGTGCGGTGGCATTAGACTGAAGCTAACACTAACCCCACCAGACCAGTGATACCGTGTACAAATGTTGCTGTAGTCCACTGAGCATGTCTTTTTCACTGCTCTTCACCTCTCCCGCCAGAATGCTCTTCACAGACTTTAGCTTAGCTTTCAACACAATCATGCTGTAAAAGCTGATTGTGAAACGTAGTGGGTTAGGCCTTAAGTCTGCCTTCTGCAGCTGGATCTTGGATTTCTACCCTCTGCAGCTGGAGGCCTCAATCGGTAATGAAGTGCTGTAACACCTCTAGCTCCATCACACTAAGCACAGGACTTCCGCAAGGCTGTGTGCTCAGTCCTCTGCTGTTCAATTTGCTGACCCACAACTGCACAGCCACACACACTATCAACCACATCATCGAGTTTGTGGATGGAACGACTGTGCTGGGACTGATTAGCTAGAATGATGAGACAGTATACAGAGAAGAGGTAGAACAGCTGTCCACTTGATGCGAAGACACCAATCTACCTCTCAGTGTCGACAAGACTAAAGTGTTCATTTTGCACTCAGAAAGTCACATCCTGCACACACCCACTCAGCATTAGCAGCTCTAGAATGGCGACTGTAAAGAGGAAGAAGTTCCTCAGTGTGCACAGAACTTACATGGACAAACAACACTATTTCCTTAACCAAGAAAGCTCAGCAGATAATACACTTCCTAAACCAACTGAAACAAGCAAACCTTCCTCCTCACATCCTCACTATTTGAGAGTGTTCTTTCTAGCTGCTTCACTCTCTGGTATGGCAACTGCAACATGTTTGACCACAAGTGCCTGTGGGTGAAGACAGAAGAGAACACTGGGGAGCCTCTCGCCTCATTAGCAGAAACATTCTGCAAACACAATATTTGCAGGGCCTGCAGCATTGTGCTGGTCCCCTCACACCTCTCACATGGACTTCTGCACTCCAAGAGGACAGGTGCTTTATTCACTACACCACTGGGAGCGTGGGAATTTGCAGACTCTTACCAAGCCATTTATGGGAATAGCTGAAGGCATAGCAGCATTCACGGACTGATTATTACTAATTACACCATAACAAATAGTCACACACATATTTTTATATAACTGCTTTAGTGTCTTATAAGCATGTTGTGTTTGTTTCTTTGAGTTTGTTTTTTTTTGCCCTTTTGTCCATCCCCGGCATCCCTACACCTCAGGTCACTGGCTATCTAGCCACACAGATTTTAAAGGGTCCTCGACCATTTTCTTTCATTCCCAATTTGTTTCAGAGGTCTCTGGACCAGTTTTTAAATGATCGATACTCTGCCCCTGATCAACCAATCACAAAGGTTTATACAAGCGCACTAATGCAGATATTAACAGACATTTTGATGTTGGAGCAGATCCAAAATTCACCACAAGCTATGAGGAGAAGCAGGGCCTATTTTGGCTATAAAAAGAATAAAAAAAAAAACTTTAGAAGAACAGTAGTGTGATTGCATTACAAGTGGATATAAATATTAAAATATATAATTACTGCTCAAACACAAGCATAAAATGTCTGCCCCAAGTCTGTTATTACATGTAATAGTGACATTAGTGACAGGAGTAGTGACACTTTTAAATAAGTGCTTCTCTGTTCAACTTCAACATTGTGGAGAGGGCGATCAGCATTGTCATTGATGGACTGAAGTCTGTACAATGTTTTCCTTTCAGCCAGTTTCTAAGTTGTTGAGATCCTCACCCACCACTGATCCTGCTTTCCTGATCAGTTTGTTCAGTTTCTTTGTGTCTGCCATTCATGCTCCCACTCCAGCACATCACACCACAGAAAATCCCAGTGACCACTACAGACTCATAGAACTTCCACAGCATAGTGTTGTAGACTCTAAATGATCAGCCTACTTTGTTCCCCAGCCTACTTTGATCCCTCTTGTAGGTTGCCAAAGAGTTCTTTGACCAGTCTAGCTTATTGTCTATGTGCGCAACAAGGTACTTGTAGTCCTGAACAGGAGACTGTGATCTTCTCAGACTGTCCTGCAACTGGCCTGTAGTCCAATGAGACACTAGGATGCGCCTTCTTCGGCACAGGAACCAGACATACTGTTTTCCACGGCACCGTTTCTTTCTTGATACTGAGGCTCAATTTGAAGATCCTCAGCAATACTCCTTGTAGCTGGGAGGCACATAGGTTCAGTACCTGTGGGCTTATGCCATTTGGGTCTGGCACCTTGGTAGAATGGAGTCTGTCATGGAGTCTGTTGTGGGGGTCATGCCCCACTGCTAACAGATCAGTGTCCAGGCTGCAGACACATTCTCTACGTACAATGTGAGCAGGTGGAACCATCACTCATTAACAAAAAGAGTAAGTGGCCCCCCTTGCACTTTCCGTGATTGCGCCAAGTTTTGTCTGACTGAACACATGAAAAGCCAGCGACGTCAAGAACATGCTTATGCAGCCATGTCTTAGTAAAGCACATCAAACAGCACTCGTGAAATGCACCGTTGTTGTACTGTCGAGATCAGCTGGTTGCCCGTGTAAACAAAGAGCCAGCCATTGCTGCTAGCTGCATTAGCTGCAGGAAGCCCAAACCCAGAGTTGTAAGCATCAGTAATAACTTTCTTAACTGACATGGTTAGAGAGGGCGCAGATTATTAATACCCATACTCGATTACTGTTGTAAATAAAAGAAGAAAATGTAAAAACACTAAAAAAGTGTAATTAAACTAAGTACTGTAAAGTAAAGCGACCATTTATCATATGTGAACATACCACAGTACACAGTGTGAACAGCACAAAACTCTTCCTCTGCATTTAACCCATACACCCAAATGAAGCAGCGGGCAACCAGGGACATAGCACTCGGGGTGCAGTGTGTGGGGACGGTACCTTGCTCAAGGGTACCTCAGTGGTGCCACTAGCAACACATAGGGTCACAAGTGTGATGGTATACGCTGAAGGGTTAACACTCAAGTATACAGCACCACATGCTTTACTGCTTTATTATAAAATGCAAATCTCTATATCTAGGCCCTTACATTTCCTTGATATTCTCGCATTTGATGATAGCTCTGCTGTTTTAAGCCACCTTTTTAACTCTTCCACACAGCACAACTAGTTGGCTGTCCAATGCACATGCTGCAAAATTGCAGGCTATCTTTCCTCTTCAGCTGTATATGTCTGTATGTGCAAAAGCAAGCTGTGACATGAAAAGCAAAAAATGCACATTCAGAAGAAGTGAATCACTTTTTTTCTGTGCCCTTTAGAATTTGTCTGAAAAGTGTAGAATGTGTATCACACAGATAATAGAAGAGAAACTAAGAGCCTCATTCCATTCTAAATTCTTAAAAATAAAGAAAATAGTATTTTTAAGCAATGCCATAGCATAACCACTGGCTGTGGTTTCCAGATCTGGGGGTTTCCTGGCCTCCAGATAGTCCACAATATTTTGAGGGCTGGGAACAAGCAAAAATCATCAGGGAGTCCTTGAGAACTGTGCTGAGAACCTCGGAGCCTAAAGAGGATTTAATTGATTTTTTTTACAAATGAAATCTGTGGGAGTGAAGGACCTTTACAAAGTTTAAAATATTTCCATATAACATACAGGTTCTGGGCCAAATAACAGGTGAGACAAAACAGAACAAATATGCAAGAACAAGACAGAATAGAAATAAATACAGAGGAGAAAACTGGTTTGAATGATGTGGTATGTGTCCCAGAAAGGTGTGGTGGAAGCAGAGCATGATATGGTATGATGTCCTTAAGAATGTCACAGAAGGCATAGCTGTATTTCTAGTTGTTATATAAAATGCATAAGATGGTTAAAGAGCAGGTTCCCATGTCCACACTCTGACTTTGAGTGTTAAAGGGGACCAAAACAAAACATTGAATCAGTAAAGCATTGGAAAAGTTTTCCTCATATGTATCCCCAGTACCTTGATAGGTAATAATAGCCTTCTTTGCCAGGCATAATGTAAGAAGTCAGCAATCAGAGAGTCAACGTTTTTATCTCAAAGGGATCAAATGCAGTATTTGCTCTCATTTACTCTGAAGTATGGAGCCTGGAGCAAATAAATGTATTAATAAGTTAATATATACATTTTCTATACCAGTAGGGCAAGCCCAAATGACTATATGCTTTGGTTCATGGGCCTTTTGAAAGACAAGCATGCCCAGTTTGAATTTGTAGGTTTTCAACTGAGAGTTTTATCTGAATTGTGCAATATCCACGCTACCATTTATCCAACTTAGTGTTTGGTTTGTGTCCCAAATGCAGCCCACAAGAGTCCTATCAGCTGCATGACAAGGGTCCTAAGAGCAGAAAAATGAAAGGACCCATCCATGTGAAAATTACTTCAAATGACATTGCAATCTACCTGTTATTATGTCTTTAACAAGTTGACAACCTCAAGACACTCCACTCCACCCTAGTATCCAAACAATCACCTAAATGTTTACATAACACTACCTATCTACAACCTATTTACACTACCTATTAAAAATGTAAATAATGATTATATCATGCTGCAGGTCATGAAGGAACCACTTGGTTACCATGGATGGGTAGAGTGTTATGGATAAGTGGGAGATAAACAGACAGATAGAGGGCTGCATAGTGTAGTGTTAAATTAAGCTAACTGGTGATGTACGTTGATAAAAAATCAGGTCTTTCTGTGAGTAGCGCGTGTACAATTGTGTCAGACTATATATGATCCAGACGACAGGTCCAAAGAGTTCTTAATCCTCTGTCCCCAAATGATGTTTATGGTTTTTCTTTCATGAATTCACACTGTTCAGCCACAACATTAAACTAGAAAGGGACAAAACACTGATTATCTCATAACATTGGAATGACATACATTATCTTATTACGAGCCCGGACTCACGAGTTTTCATGAAGCCATCACGATATGCAATGTAATCAAAATACATGCTGCGATCATGCTTTGGGACTTTTTTCGTGCTAGGATAGCGCTTCACTTTTTCGTGCTAGGACGCTTCACTACCCTATGTATTTTCATGCACACTGTGTAACATCGTTAGTATCAGCGGTAACTGGTGACTGAGGGACAGTAGGAGAGAAATAATGAGTTGATTCCTTATCGTTTTTGTTTGCAAAATGTTTGAAACAGGTTGAAATGCTGTGGGATGGGGAAAGTCCCTAACCCTAACCCTAACCCTAACGAAAAAAGTCCTAAAGCGTGATCGCAGCACATATTTTGATTGTATATCGTGGTGGCTGCACGAGAAGTCATGAGATCGGGTTGCTTAGTACTGTGGCACCTGCAAAGGGATGGAATTAATTAGGCAGTAAGTGAGAAGTCAGTTCACAGTCCTTTGATATACTGGAAGCAGGAAAAATGGTTGAGAATAATGATCTGAGTGACCTTAACAACTGCTATATCATGAAGGATAAACAACTGGGTGAGAGCATCTATAAACAGTATAGTAGTTCTTGTGGGGTGTTCCCAGTATCCAGTGGTTAGAACCTACCATACCAAAAACAGTCCAAGAAAGGACTACTGGTGAACCAGCGAATGGGTCATGGATGTTCAAGGCTGAATGATGCACATGAGCAGCTAGTTAGTAACGTAAGGCTAGTCTGTCTGGTTCAAAATTTCTCAATGCAGGTTGTGACAGAAATGAGTGAGAATACACAGTGTATCTCAGCTTGCTGCATATTGGCTGTATAGCCACAAACTGGTCAGAGAATTTATGCTGACCCCTGTTCACTGTTGAAAGTGCCTACAATGGGTAAAAGAAGCAGTGGAGCAATGGTCTAACCAATCACATTTTCTTTTACATCTTGTTGACGCCTGCTTGAGTGTGCTCACTGAGAAGGAGATGGCATCGGAATGCACTATAGGAATAAGGCAAGCTGGGAATTTTCTGCTGGGAAATCTTGAGTCCTGGCGTTCATGAGGATGTCACTTTGACAGGTACCACCTACCTAAACATTGCCACAGATCACCCCTTCATAGCAACAGTTTTCTTTAATGTCAGTGACTCTCCTCTTTCAGCAGGATAATGCTGAAAGAGGAGAGTCACTGACATTAAGGAAGACTGTTGCTATGAAGGTGTGATTGATCTGACCTGCACATTCCCCAATTCTCAATCTGAGGGATGTGCTGGACAAACCAGTCTGATCCATGGAGGCTTACAGGCCTTAAATGACCTTCTACTAATGTTGGTAATACTATAATAAAAATGACATTTGTACTACTAAAACGACCTATTAATGCCAGATATATCACATCATACCTCAGAGGTCTTGTGGTGTCCATGCCTCAGTGGGTCAGAGCTGTTTTGGAGACGCACGGAATGCCTACACAATACTTGGCAGGTGTTTTTAATGTCCGATCGATGTAAGTACTTATTCTCTACAGAGAACCAACATCCCCACATCTAAGAAATAATAGAAGTTAGACACTAAATGGCATATCTGAGTTTGTTCTGTGTAGAGGATATTCAAACTTCTTACCAATTATTATTATATCAATAAAACATGTAGAAAATACCATAAAAGAACCATTTTAGATTGACCGGGGCTGTCTTCTTTCACATCACATAAACAGTGTTGGGGTAGGGCTCAGCCAACCTGTTTGTCATCACAGTTGGAAAGAAATGAATAGGCAAACATACCAGTTGTCAAAGAGCAACCCTCCAAAATAAACATAACACACATGTCTGATGAAGAATTTTATTGCTTTTCTAAAGTTGAGTGAGTTTTGCTTTCATTGTTACTTGAATTCATGTTTGGTGGCATTTTAATTTTTACATGTATACAGTTTTAAGCAGACGTCTGAACACTGAAATGTCACGATCTTGTGATATTGTAATGTTATATAAGACTCAAGAATGCAGAGTCTCTCTAGTCTCCCTGAAATTATTGAATGGAATTTGATGTGTGCTTTGGATTGTCTTGCTGGAAGGTTCAGCCGCATCTAAGCTTTTTGGTAGAGGCATCAATTTTAATATAAAATCTCATGGTATTTCCGGGAGTTAATAATATAGTATGTAAACAAATATTGCCGGAGCCATTGGAACAGTCCCGTCTTGGATCAGGGGGTCCTCGAGTTACAATGATGTTTTGAGTTTTACAACGCTCACTCTCACTCCCAATCAGGTTACACTGTTAGCCTCATACTTACGGATTATGTGGGCGAACTAGTTTGCGCATGGTGGAAGAATACACAGTAACATGGCGTATGAGTGAGGGAGTTTTCCTTTTCCTTTTTCTGTGGCTTACTTGTGTTTTTATGATTTTACAACTGTGTTAGGATTGGTAAGCGACTTAGGCTAGAGTGTGTTTCAACAACAAAATTCGGGTTACATCACTGTTGGAGGAACAGATCTGTGTCATAACTCGAGGACCCCCTGTACTGGCATTGGGTGCTTTTCTTTTGGTCTGACCACAGCACCATGTCCCAGTCCTCTTCCAGGCCGGTTCATGACAGTTTTGAGCTTCAATGTTTGCACAGTTGATATAGACATTTTAAGCCAGGCACCTATTTTCTTGTATCTAATCTCTGATTTGTACAAGTCAGCTAACTTTTGCCTCATTACAAAGGAATGCTCTTGAGTCTTTTCCATGGTGATGGATGACTAAGGCATTTGGACCCTGCATCATATCATTCTTTTTGCTCCAGTGAATCAGGAAATCGTTGATTAAAAGTTTCTCAACACTTATTCCAACTTAAAATTATTTCAACATGCATGACATCACACTTCATTTACAATTCTAGTTCCGTGGCTTGCTAATAACTGTAACAAATGTGATTTTATTTTTCACTAAGGGTTGCTTTATTCTCAGACTAAACTAACCTTAAACAAAGGTCAAAATGCATTCTACTTTTAGTATAATAAAAAAGCTTATAACTAATAAAATGAATATGCTTTTTGAGTCAGCTTTAGGGGTGCAATTCTAGAAGGCACTGGATGTTTTGTTGATTATGTTTTTTTATTTGCTAAGTGCAACAAACATACAGAGAATTAAAAATGACCAAACATGTTTAAGTACCAAACAGGGTAAATACCCTGTGATGGCCTGATGACCTGTCCAGAGTGTTTCTTTCGCCCTAAGAGTGCTGGGATACACTCCAGAAATACACAAAAGAAATAAAAAAGCAAGGCCCTCTTTACAAGTGAATCATGTTTTTAAGAAATGGTTGGTATATGCAACCTCTCTTTATGACTAGTCAAAAGATGTATATTTAATATTACAAACAGTAGTGCAGATTGGACATAATGGCTCAATATGTTGGTTAATAACAAAACAACAAAATAATAACGAAACAACAAAAATTACATTTTTACTATGACATCTTTTTAAAACAATCTGCTAATATCAAGTTAAAAATTCCTCCCCTTTTTAATAGAAAAAAAGGTTTGATATAGAAGGTAGACACTGCTTTATAGTTTCAAAATATATCATCAGCTAATATGTAGAAACACATTTGCATATATCTAGCATTTTATCTTCATTGTTTTACCTTGTTTCCATCCTGACTCATTTTAAAATGAGGGAGAATGCAGATTAGCCAATCAGAACATAGATCATTATCTATATCAGGCACAGTAACAAGAAAGCCTGTTTAACTGCAGGGAATAGGGAGAGACTGAAAAATTATGTAATAAAGAGTGAGGGATGTTTTTGCTACCGAAAACCATACGGATCTTATAAGTGGATATCAGGGTAAAAAAATAAAATAAAAATTTGGGATGTGGAACCTTTAAACCTTGAACAAATAATCTGTGCATTTTGTAGTATAAAAGTTCTTAACTGTCAGTATACGTTAATGGAACAAGACTATTCTACGCTGTTTTAGACCATTTCTCTTAATCCAAACATCATGACATTTTGGCACATCTGTTATTTAAGTTGTGCAAAAAACAAAAACAAAAATGTAGACAATATAGTATAGACTAATGAACACCATACTTTGGATTTATCATACACAATGTACATAACATATTTAGCATTCAGTAATGTATAGTATTGTGACTAGCTAATGCAATTCCTTTATGATTTTACTGTACGTTTTGGAAATGAAGGAGCAAACAGGAAGGCTAACCATTTCAGTTATTACAATATGCACTATGCACGACGAACACATAAAACAAATAATGTACTCACTTCAAAATAATTTCAAACAAAACTAGTCCATCAAGATTTCAAAGAACACCGCCTTCTTTCTCATGCCATCACAGCGCAGATTATTTTTAGTGTGCTATCCAGCAGGTTTATAGAAACTGAAAGTTGTAGTAGTTATGCCTAACCAATAGCTAATGTACACATGCTCTCAGCAACCCACACTGACGTCTGTTTAAGGGGAAAAACATTCTGTTCTTGCGTAGTATTTGTTATTCTAAAACCAGCTCTTGATTATTTGAGTTCAAATGAAATGTTGCTGGTACTGGAGTTCGTGCCATGGTTCTGCAGAGAAGTCTAATCTTGATAGCTTTAATTGACGCTTACTGAAAGGACCTGTGAAGAATGCTTGATACCTTGTGTCTCCAAGTGGTTTCTACCCCAGCTGGCAGGCAGCTGGTGGCCTAGTGGTTTGGGAGTTGCCCCTGCGTTCAGAAGGTCGTGGGTTTGAATGCACTTGAGTGAATGGATTAAATGTGGAGAAGAATTTTGTGCTGTTGTGTGTTCACGTATGACAAAATCACTTTACTATTTTTACTTTATTATACCAGATAAAATGCCATTTTCTGATGATTGTGCTAAATTGCAATGACAATTCCATACAAAATTATATCATCCAATTACATATGCGTAATTTCATGTCATTATTTGAGCAATAAACGGCAAGTGAGAAAAATAGAAAAAATTAATTTTAAAAAGTATCTTGTTTTACCCATCATAACACACACAAAGGTTTGCTTATGGAGATCACTGTGATTGTTAGCAATAGTTTTAGTGGCTCAGAACAGCAGGCAGAATATGCTTTTAAAGATAAATGCAGTGTTTGCCATAAGAGACCCGTTTTAAATGTACAGTGCAACTGTATCTAGCCATTAGATTATTTTCATGTTAAACTTTGAGAAGGAAAAGTATGGACAAATTCCTGAGACCAGCTACTCCTGTAACCCTACCTCAGTGGGGGACAGCAGCATCAGGTCAGCTACATAGATGGTTCGGTCATTGTAGGAGTCTCCTAGGTTCAGGGTGCACCAACCTCCAAAGATATCAAAGAGGTTTCTTTAATCACCAGTGAATGGAGAATGGCTACCAGAACAACAGGTGGGCTTGTTTCTAAGTGACAAATGGCAAAATATGGGCTTGAAATAGTCTGTAATATGTTTTTTATATTAATATTTAACTTGAAATGTAACATAAAGAAGATCCTAATTATTATGATTACAGTTACAACCTTTCCAGTTATTTTTTCACTAACAACCTGATCCTCATATTTTGCATGCACATCTAACTGTTGCCATTTTTAAATTCTAGTTAATCTACATTTAATTGTTGTTTTAGCTGCAAATGTGTCTATGTGTGAAATAACCTGTAATTGTCAATGACAAAAACAGCTGTGTTAGAATAATACAAAAATATATATTTTTTTATAATATAAAAAATATAATATAAAAGTTAGAATAATATAAAACCAAGGAGGAAATGTCTTATCCTTTCTGTAGGAATACACATGATGGCAATACATTGATTTTGGCATTTACATTAAGGCTTACCATAAAAAACTGACTATAAAGTAGTATCATCAAAACTGAAACTATTTCATTTGGGTTTGTATGCTACATTATGTATGCTACAGACAGAAATATTTAAAAAAATCAAAGGAAACTCTTAAGGATGGTTGTGTTTTTTGTCATTTCACCAACAAAATGACATTAAAAGCACTTGCTTCTTGGTGAACATTACTTTCAATATATTTCAAATTCCATACCAGATGTTTACTGTTGATTGATGAATGCTAAGCTGCTATTTGGAACTGTTTTAACTGTTCTGGCATTTTTTTAAATTCTATAAACGTAATTCTATTGTCATTCATTGTATAGTTACCAGTCAAACAGGAGCGACAGCTGGACACGGACACTAAAAAATAAACTATTTTTTGTTATCAAAATTACACATTAGAACACATGACATGCCGTAAAAAATTCTTACAGAAGAAACTGGTTCTCTTTCTACATATAAATGTTTTTGTGTTATCAGCTGCACTCCAGACAATAGAAGATAGAATTTAGGGACAGGGGATTTTTTTGTTTTTTATTGATAGATGTGTTTTTCACCACAGTCCAACACCAAAAGTGTCCTTAGACTTTTGTTTTGCCTTACAATGCCCCCATGAAAGGGTTTTTAAAAAGAAGAAAAAAAAAGAAAAATGTGAAAGTGCCTTTTCTCTATCATTAAAAGATGTTTCAGTCATTAGGTAGTGAATATGTTGCTATTTTGTCAAATTAATTTCTGTGTTGTAGCTTTTAGAGGCATTAAACTCAGTAAGGTTCTCTGAAACAATGCATTTCCCATTAAACCACTATGAATTGTTTAGATCATTAGACTGAACTATTTAGGACTTTTTCTTTTTAAATCAGTGGAACTCCCCTTTAATCACACTAGGCTGGTAAGATACAGTATTTTTGTCTGTTATTGTATAATGTGTAACTCTGCCATCCACTTTTAATGAGCAGATAATTTTTTTCAACACTCTACAAATAAATTGTCTTAGAATATCTTACATAGGGTTTGGAATGATTTATATATGTTGTATGTAAATGTAATATTAAGTGATAACCAATTCTACAGCAAATGTAAAATCCAAGGAATGTGTTACCACCTTGTGGAGTACAGGCTGAAGTTCCCTTCAAAACCTCCTACAACCAACACCAGTCCCTCCCACTGACATCTATTGCAATATGATGTAGAAATCATTGCTTTATATAGTGGTGACCACAAGTCTATTTTTTTCTATTTAAACATGGAAATAAACTACAGAATATGTAGGAAAATGTCAAAAGAGTAAAATGACGAAATTAGTAAAATGACGAAGAAATGTTCAACTAATTCTAGGTCAGTATTTAAATATAAGCAGGTTTGTGACCCTGACCTTTGAACAAGTAGGTTCAATTCTTTAAGTCTCATTGTTTTCACTAAAGTGTGTATTCAGGCAACTCTCAGACAGAACTGACACGCTAATTAGAGGCTTTGGCACAAATCTGTGGACTTTGAGTGCACAGAGTCATTAAAGCAAAATGGGAAAAACGCTGAAATTCAAAACTCTGAAATTCAAGGGCAAATATTTAAAGGGCAGAAGATAGGGCACAAGTGTGAAGCATCTGGGGTCCCTGAGGACCAGTTTTTGTAAATGGTATGCATGTAACTTTTACATTATGTGAAGGTTCAGACCCACACACTTCTATATCAAGCAGCATTCTTTAGGAAACCAGATGAATAGAAAAGAATAAAATAGAATATCTTTAATATTATTGCAATACACAGGAAAGTACACTGCAACAAGATAAGATCTGCAGCTCTGTAGATGCTTATCTCTTGTAACTATGAGTGTAAAATATATAAAGCAAATAACAGATGTGATTCTGCTATGGCATTACTGTTACTCTTTGAAACTTTATTCTTTTTGAAAAAAGTTATTCTGTCAGTTTTCAAAGGTTCACAAAAGCAGAAGCCGCTTGTTTGCTTTACCATGAACGTCTGCTTTGGAGTCACTAAATGACACAGTGGAGCTCAAACGCCCAAATAAATTGAATCCCTTCATTTTGGTGTCTGACTCACAGATGCTGCCTTTTCCGCCAGGTGTGATTTTTGTATGCCTGGCAAATAGGAGACCTACGTATATTCAGACAGACATGTCGTCACAAGCGTCCAGTGTGAATATTTTTAGATTTGTTTAAGCACACGGTTATGGGTGCCCAACCTCATTTCTCAGTTAATTTGATCCAGTCTGACTTGCCCCTAGGAATGAGGCCTTTTCAGAAAAACAACAGAGCATGACTGCCATGGGAACAAAAGCAAAACATCTCCTTATCCATGTTTGTCAAAACCTTTGGCTCTGCCAGACAGAAGGTACAATAAGCTCAACCACTGGATGAAATGAAGACAGTTTAACGGGGAGTCTTTTAAATCATAGTCACATCTGAGAAGGAAGTTGATATGTCCTACCTTTGTAAAAAAAAAAAAAATATGGAATACGAAACCAAAAGCTGTGTGCATTTTTCAAAAAGGATCTCAGCCACTTTATTTCTAAGGTACCATTAATACAATCTATATCAATAGCTTTCAACCCTCCGTCCTTATAATCCTTGACCATTGTGGCTTTCCTAATGTAGTGTGTCTTTCTATTCCGTAAGTAATTAAAGTTAACTTGGCTTATGGCCTTTAATGCAGTTTTGGGAAGTGACATGGAGTAAGCTGGATAAATGAATCTCAAAATGCATTCCATTTTTTTAGAAAGATTCAACGGATGATCGCGGTGTCTTTTTGACACCATGAGTTCAGATGAGATTTACATGTATCTAGAGTACTCCAAATATTGAGATTTTCTAGATATTTGATATTCTTAGTAATGACAGTCGTTTTAACCGGATTGTTATGAGCCATCAATAAAGCTGAGTCATGAATGGGTAAAAGTTCACATTTTTAAGGTTTAACTTTAAGCCAGATGCCTTGGAAAAGAATTCAATTTCCATTTCATTCTTTTTACTCTACTTAAAAATTTACCACACTATATGGAGTTTTGATTAACTTTATACTTTAGAAACTCCCATTTCCCTGTATAAGTTACAAGGTCTGAATTTTTTATTACATTATTAATCACCATTACAGTATCTTGACAAAAAAGTTTAATTTTTAAGGAGATTTGAGTTAAACTTTCAATATTCTTCTATATTCCTTTACAGACACAAATTTTTGGGTTCAAGTATAAGTTTAATCATGCAATGATCCGTTAGAGGTGCAACAGAGATTATGGATTTTGAGTCATTTCAATTCTGAAATTAACCACAAATCCATTCTGGACCTGGCTGATCCATCTGGTTTAAACCAAGTGAACATCTGGGTGTCAGGGTTCTCAGAACGCCATGCATCTTTTAATTTAAATGTACTACAAAAGTCAAGCAACACAAGATTATAATGTGGACCTTGGTATTTTGAAGGGATTCTGTCACTCCAATCATCCGTCACCATATTAAAATCTCCACCAAAATTATACTCTTCCATAGAGTACCGATAACTCAACTCTGTTGCAGTCTTTGTTATTTCAATAATCATAGCTTTGTTTTGATTTGCATTGGTCCAGTAGAAACATGCTACCCATTGAGATTGGCTAACGTGCCCTTCTCCTCATGTGCTGTTCCACAGTCTTAGGATTCAGTGTCACGCACTTAAAACTGTGCCACCTAGGGACACTGGTAGCTTCAAGGGAACATTTTTGACAGGGGTGCATGAATTGATGAACTTTGCTGTCAATTTGCGCTACGGTAGCGTTTTTCAACACGGCAGCACAGGGACGTGCACAGGAAGGGGCCATGGCTCTGACCTGAAAAAAGGGCACCCCCTCTCCCGAAAAAAAGTTACACAGACTGTATGGAGAACTGAAAAACATACCATGTCTTTATTAATTAAGTTTTTATTTTAATATGCCTTGCTCCAAATTTACTCACAGCTTTATCCTCCTATTGGGGGCCATTTCAATAAAAACCTTGAGGACCTCTTCCTTGTCAATTTCCATCTCCCTTTCTATGGTCAGTAAGAGGAGGTCAGACAGCCACTCTTGACCACACTGATTTGGAGCCTAGGTGCGATGCAGCTAGAAAACAGATCAGCTGAGCTTTCAGAAACCAGCTACGTCCACTCACTTTGCCTATAAGTGTATCGATTGGAAGTGTATAGCTTCATGGCAAAGTAACTAGTCTCAGAATGAGTCTGTAACGTTAACGTTGCTGCCATATTCATTTCTCTCTCTACCTTACATGAAGCGTTTTGGGTGGCATTGTTTTTTTTTTTATGTGCACAGTTTGCCACCGTTCAGTAGGTGCGCAATGCAGAGGAATGGGCTGCTCAGATCATAGACATAGAATATTACTAGACGCCGCTTTACCAGAAGCATTGTATGTCAACGTGGCCGCCATATTGAGAGGGGCACTGCTGAGGAGTAATGTATAAAGATGCTTCACGCAAATGCCGCTTGGGGCTGTATAAACTGCTATATACTCCAAACCAGATCCCAGGGGATTACATTTAATTTTGTCAGTCTAACTCCATATAATCAAAACAAAAAATCATGACATTGACTAAATTGTTGCCAAAGTAAACCATAGTGATTGTCATGTAGTTAATGTTTAAATTTCGTATATTTTAAGACATAGAACATTACTAGACTGACCACAGATATAGAATTTTACTAGACTGACAACAGACATAGAATATTACTAGACTAGATGACTAGCTGCATCGTATGTCAACGTTGCTGCCATATAATGAGAGGCACAGCTGTGGAGTGAAGTAGTGGATAAAGATTCTTCTGAGGGGACAGTCAAGGTTGTTAAAGTAGCAGAGCCTGTTATCTGACAGTCAACATCAGGGCAAGCAGTCAGTGTATCTTTGATCGTTCAGTTTGTCCGGGCCACAGTTTGGAACCGACAACCATCATTTTACGCTCGTCTTTAGTTGTGTCAGTCTTCCACAAACTAAGGCTGCACCACACTGCAAGACAGGATACTCTTAAATTACAGAGTGGCAACACATGGAAAAAGCCGTGTAAGACAGTTCTGTTCCAAGGATTGATCCAGCCCTGTATATATTTAATACCAAGCCACTCTAGAGATTACACAGTAACCACAGTGTGTGTGAGAGTGTGTGAGCAATGAGTGAAATATTTTCAGAAATTATTCCTTAAGCCCGTGTGTATACAATAAAATATTTGTATTTTTTTGTCATGGATTCTTATTGTGTTTTCATCAGAAAACCACATCTACCTGTATTACTTTACATGGCACTGTCACCACTCACAGTATGGCCACGCACTGACGTATCGAGTCAACTGGTGCATGCAGCGTCTACCTTATCTGTCTATGCCAGGCCTGTCCAAAGTCCGGCCCGCGGGCCAATCACGGTCCTGCTCTCAGATTTCATATGGCCTGCACCATTCTAACACATTCTAACACCAAGATTGGCAAATTGGCCACTGGCGCCCTGTGCTCTTCACAGACGATAGCAGGTTCACACTGAGCACATGTGACAGACGTGACAGAGTCTGCAGACGCTGTGGAGAACGTTCTGCTGCCTGCAACGTCCTCCAGCATGACCAGTTTGGCAGTGTGTCAGTAATGGTGTGGGGTGGCATTTCTTTGGGGGGGCGCACAGCCCTCCATGTGCTTGCCAGAGGTAGCCTGACTGCCATTAGGTACCGAGATGAGATCCTCAGACCCCTTGTGAGACCATATGCTGGTGCGGTTGGCCCTGGGTTCCTCCTAATTGTCACAATACCGGCTGCGGCCGTTGGGGGTCGCTGCGGGACCATAAAACCATCCATAGCTGCAGACAATTAGTTGAGGGCTAATTGCCCTGGGACTGTGTACTTAAGGGGCTCTGTCCCCAGCTGTGGTGTTGGTGCATTAATGTCTCGTTGGTTTGTGGTTGTTTCCTCACCTGTCCTTCTCGGTCTGTGTTTTCCTCTCACCTCCTCTACTCTACTCATCTCCTCATCTTTTTCGTCTGGCCCCCAAGCCTAGTTTTCGTTTGTAGTGTTCTGTATTGTTTTGTATGTTAATAAACTCCCTCATCATGAAAGTCTGCGAACGGGCCTCCTTCTCACCTCTTCGGCCACGTTGGACACAACCGTGACACTAATGTAAGACAATGCTAGACCTTGTGTGGCGGGAGTGTGTCAGTAGTTCCTGCAAGACGAAGGCATTGATGCTATGGACTAGTTCGCCCGTTCCACAGACCTGAATCCAGTTGAGCACATCTGGGACATCATGTCTCGCTCCATCCACCAATGCCATGTTGCACAACAGACTGTCCAGGAGTTGGCGGATGCTTTAGATCTCTCAGGAGACATCCGCCACCTCATCAGGAGCATGCCCAGGCGTTGTAGGGAGGTCATACTGGCACGTGGAGGCCACACAGACTACTGAGCCTCATTTTGACTTGTTTTAAGGACATTACATCAAAGTTTGACCAGCCTGTAGTGTGTTTTTTCTTACTTTCCACTTTCATTTTGAGTGTGACTCCAAATCCAGACCTCCAATAATTTTGTGATTTCATTCAGATCTAGGATGTCTTATTTTTGTGTTCCCTTTATTTTTTTGAGCAGTGTATATAACACAGTAACCACATGGTGTTTGTGTGTGTGTGTGAGAGAGAGAGAGATAGAGAGAGAGAGAGATAGAGAGATAGAGAGAGAGAGAGAGAGAGATAGAGAGAGAGAGAGAGAGAGAGAGAGAGAGAGAGAGAGAGAGAGAAAGGAATGAGTGAAATGTTTTCAGAACTTATTTCATACATGAAAATGTTTCGTTTTTTGTCAGGGAGCGCATCATTTCACTCTTTGAAAAAAAAATGACCAGATTGCCAGTTGATATCTTACTATTTTGACTTTCAGACAGTCAGGGTTACCAACACTCACGCAGCGTGAGACACACGCATCTGACTGTCATCTCACGCCCTCACGCTTTTCACGCTGAATATCTTTTTTATCTATCGGATCTAGGCAGCCCACTGCGTCAAGCCAAACACCACTTATGGCTTACGCACGGCTGAACAGGCAGAGAGGTGTTCCCTCCTGTGCACACTCCTCTACGGTAGGTGGCGCACCGAAGGATGCTGCCCTTGTCGGCAGCTGATGAGTATGCATATTATCTGCCTATTTCTCATCATTATCCGTGCTAAACTGACTGTATAAAGTGTATAAGCTTCAATGTAGCATTTTTTGACAGGGTAGCATGAATCGATAGACTGCTTATAAAATATATTTTTTAATAAAATATATTTCTCTCCGATTATGCATATAATTTGCCTACTTCTCATCATTATCAGTGTTCTATACTAACTATAAACTGTATGAACTAATAGCATTTTTCAATAAGGGTACCATGACATGTTAGACTGCTTGTAAGTATATATTTTAAATAAAACATACAGTGTGCAAGTTCTCCCACTTAAAAAGATGAGAGAGGCCTGTAATTTTCATCATAGGTATACCTCAACTATGAGAGACA
>JBBPCX010102978.1:0-22595 GCA_037974365.1 Hydrocynus forskahlii
AGAGAGAGAGAGAGAGAGAGAGAGAGAGAGAGAGAGAGAGAGAGAGAGAGAGAGAGAGAGACAGACAGAGAGACAGACAGAGAGAAATAAAGAGAAAAATGAAAATGGAGAAAGAGAAGGAGTAAGAGAGTGAGGGATGTGTGTGTGTGAGAGAGAAAATGAATGTGAGAGGGAGAGAGAAAGATTAAAAGAGTTAGTGTGTGTGTGTGAGAGAGAGAGGGATGTGTATGTGTGTGCGTGTGTGAAAGAGATAAAGAAGCATGGAAAGAGGTACAAGCAGAGAGAGAAAAGAGAAAGAAAGAGAGAGCATTTGAGAGAGAAAAACAGAGAGAGAGAGAGAGAGAGAGAGAGCACCATAAATGCAGAAAATTAAATGGCCTGAACACTTACTGTGTTAATTATATGCAGCAGCCCCGCCCACCTTCTGGCCATCTGCCATCCAATCACAGCTCACATCAACTACCGCCAACCATTTAAATGTGTGGCAGTATCCATAGCGACACACCAGGGTGGCAGCTGAATGATGAGCGGAGTGAGGTGGGCGGGGTTAGGCCTTATGCTCCAGACATCACCCCGACACACACACTTACACATTAACATCTCCATAGAAACGACTTCTGCCCTCATGATGAAACGAGAGCGGGGTTAATGTTTCACTTCTACATATAACACGCACACACACACAACACACAATGACAGGAAGATACATATCATAGAGAATAAACCTTTTGAACTGTGAGAAACTATAGTAGACAGAAACAAGCATGTGTGTGAGTGCATTCAAGTGGTCTTAAGTTTATCACCAGCAGACACCACGTAATGTGGTGTTATTATAAAACTTTATAGATCCTGCATAGACACAGAGACACACAAAGACCAGAACAATACATTATAAAATCTCTCCAGATAAAACTCTGAAAATACTCCCAAAATATTCATAACATAGTTCGAAACAACATTGTGTCATCTCACTTTTATTTTATTTTCAGTACAGCAAAAAAAAAAAAAAATTCAGTAAACCTCTGCAAAGTCAGGGTTCACAGTTCATGGCTTCAGTTGTTCGCAGATTTTTTCTTAGAACCGAACTAATAATTGTTTGCAGAAACCCCCGCAAATTTGCTGAAACCCCAGATGTCCTCCACATTTTTTTTGCTTTATTTGTGGCAATATATAATTTTTCATGCATTTTAGTGCTAAATTCTGAAAAACAAAATATGATTTACTAATTTAACATTAATTCAGCTACATTTCCATATAAAATATAACCGTATACATTTTTTGGTACTGTCGAGAGAACACAAAGAAAGCGCGTCATGGGATGTTGATATATCACTGTACTCAGAGGCAGGAAGTTTGAAAGTAGCCAATCCAAGAGTGTTATTCATTTCTCCTTGCTGCTGATTGCTTGCTTCTCTGTGACGCATCTCTGGAAGACGAAGTCCAGCATTCAGAACAGTTTCCCGTGTGGAGCACGGGTGTTTCGCTGAGTGTTCTCGTGTTTTTCATTTTATTCTTCTTAAAGCCCTGTATGTTTATTACTGTAAATTAAATTCATTTATTACTGTATTTACCCTGCATATAGCAAAGAAAACAACAGCCTATACCAAAGAAAAAGCGCTGGCAAGGATTACAGGACAGTATATACAGGGGTAACATTGGTATTTTACATTCTAGCACTGTACTCTGTACAATACAAATACGGGTTTACCTTTATATTATTTTTAAGGCTAATGTATTAAGCTGAGTTTAAAATGAAATTAAAGTGTTCTGGGAGCATATCTGGGAGCATATTTAGGATTTACACTGTAAAAATATGCACTTTTAGGCATTTTTTACCACATCACAAATTCATGGTTTTGCACAATCTGCGAGTGCTTTTGGAATGTAACCCCCGCAAATTTCAGGGATTTACTGTTCATGAAAATGTATCTTGTAGTATGCCATGTATGGTAATGTAAAAATATTTGTAATATGTAATATTTTGTATCACAGAATTGGGTCTTTCAGCCTGACAGAATTTACAATTTACTTCTTGTGCTTTCATTCATCACTTTTCAATCACTACAATACCTAGTATACATTACTACCTTATAAAATGACTGGGACATAAAGAAACCTTAACTGCTTTACTGAGTTAGAGGCTAATAAACACAGACATGATATTCTTCTGATATAACTTTGGCTGTTTGGCTTCAAAGAGCCATGTGTTCACTTGAAGCCCATGTAGGTCTTTTAAAAGTTCCCCCCTTCAAGATACATAATCAGAAGGGGGTTTCTTATTTTTCCTAGTCGGCTAGGGCATAAAATCCATCCTAAAGACCACTGTGGCTCTTTAATCTTTCCGTTAGTAGTGTATATGTACAATACGGCATTTGAGACTTTAGGATTGCACTGTGGAGGATGATCAATTCACACTGGTCTTGTGGCATTATGCAAACACCAGTCAAGATCAAATCAAATGAAATAGACTTTGAGAAAATAAATGATCATCTCAGCAACCACAGCACTGAATTTTTTTCTTAGTCCCACTGATTGACAGTGCAAATGTATGGGCCTGCCAGGGCTTTAGACCCTAATATACCTGTATACAGCTTATTGCTCGGATGATCAGGGGTCGAGTATTGAGCGTTTAAAAATGATTTTTGTAGTTGAGCCGCCTGAGCCATGTGTAGGGAGATAAACTGGGGGGTGAGTTGCCTTAACAGTGTATTAGGGGAGAAAGAGTCTCTGAGTGAGCAATGTGACATCAGCTCACTCTGCAGACACAAAGAAACAATGTCAGTGAATGCTACAGACACAGTAGGCTGTTAATCAGTCTTTAAGACACTAAAGCACAGGTCATGAAAAGAAGTGATGTGTGTCACTGTTTGTTTATAAACAAAATTCTAAGCCTGTGAAAGCTTGTTATAATGATCCTAGTTAACTAATCTGAGGCTGTTTCTTAACTTTTCAGGGTGAAAAATGTCTTCATATTGAGCCTGAAGGACAGTAAAGTTTGGTAGTGTGATATGTTAAGTTATCCAGCCATTTTGTGTTGACAAGTTTTTTGTCTGACTCTCTGAGTTGTTTTTCTCCACGACCACATGTGTAGTGCCCCTGCGGACCCCCATCTTCTGACGTGCAAGTCAGAAATAAGTTCCTAGAAAATCCTCATCTCAAATTTGAAGGATATGTTGTACTGCTGTTTTCTTTTAAAATATATAGTATGAATCCACTCCATATGGGCTCTGTTTGTATTCAGAACCCCCCGTAAGATTGACAGGCACCAGCTGGCTATAAACTACAACCGTTTAACAGCCTCCAAGAGACCATGTCCAGTAAACAAGGCCCTCTTTAGAGAAAACTGAAAGTAGCAGAAGAGACAGACAGAGAGAGGTTGGGTGGTTGCAAGCGGCCCTTGCAATCTATGATATCATTTCCTGATCTGAACCCTCTCATATCCCAAAGTGTCACTTATTATTTGAAAACAAAGAAAGAAAGAAAGTAATGTAGGAAGTTTTCATCCCACACTGTCTGTGTTAGCACAAAGGCCCAGTCATGCAAACTATGTCTTCTAAGACCAGATTACGAATGGAGACCTACAAGCACACAAGTAGTAAAACACAGACACAATGCAGTAAAACACCACTTGCACAGCCAGCAAAACACTGAAAGAACCATATTTACCACACCATTTAGGACAGCCATACTGTCCTAACATGTCCACTCTGTTTTAAGGCCAAAACTGATCCTGTATCAGCAGTCTTACCCTGTACAGTGTAAGTAAATCTTATCGAACTCAGGTTGTCCTAATATGTGAAAAATAACTCCCTCCATCTGACCAACTAGGACAGTAAAACTAGTCATTTCAATATCTAACAATTCTCAGTAGAAATCATACATTTGTGTGAATTGATATTTAACAATTAGTAGTCAGAAACAAAAAATAGTTGGGTACCATTATGACATTATTTCTCACTTGAAACTGAATAAAGGATTTCCGTTAGATTCTAAGCACACTTGTGCCTGGAAGCAGAAGAGGAAGTATTTTATTATCAGTTGAGTTTGATAAAAAAAATGTATGTCCCGTATAGCGTCTTGTTTAGCAGAAAGAAACACTTTACATTTTACATAAACATATTGCCTGTCAGTACAGAACACGATATCATGTCGTCTCAGGGAAGGAGGACACAGATGCAGGAGTTAGTGAAAGCGACCATTCTGTCATATGTGAACACACCACAGCACACAGTGTGAACAGCATGAAATTCTTCCTCTGCATTTAAGGGGTTGGGTAGAACAGAAATACAATCAGTCTCTCTCTCTCTGAGTCACGAGGAAGGGACCCGTTCAGTTCAGGGATGGTCCTTCATCCCACTGAGACGGTCTCGATACTTGGTAATACTTGGTGCACTCCTCACCAGGAGCCATGAGGAGTACGAGATGCAGAGCCAGCTAGGGGTAGTTCTAGCCAGGGGCGGACTGGCAATTTGAATGTTCCGGTGCACGGCCATCGGCCTGTATTTTTCGTCCGAGATGCACATACCAACCCCTGCCTGGAACCACGGCTGAGACATATAGCACACTATGCTTGACTAATTCAGACATATGGCCTATTTCTTTCTTTTTTTTTTTTTTTAGGGTACCGGCCTATCACGATACACAATATATATCTCAGTATTCTGAAAACTCCTCTAAAGCACTTTCATAAATGCTCAGTTTCACTCTTTGATGAATGAAGTCACACCAGTATTGTGCAACAAGCTGTGATAAAATTATTACAATTTACAGCACATAAACCTTGACATGTAAATCAAAGGATGTCCACAACAAAACAAGTTTGCATGTCCCAAACAGCTTATATCATATATACAGAATAATAAATATAGCCATTGACTCCACTGCTATCTTACCACTATGTACTATCTTTGTCGAGGTAAATTTGAGCTTTTGTTGTGTTTCTGTAATTTTCTTGATTGTTAATGTATCCATAGTTCTCTCTCAAGCAGTTTCCAGTGTGGTGTGCTGAAGACGTCCTGTGTGTTCAGACTTTATGCACTGCGATGAATATTTTCACCATGGCAGTAGCTGGAAATAATGTTGGGTTAAATTAATTAATCAACTTAAATTCATGAAATCTATATATGATAAGAGGGTGACAGACATGGAGTCAGTCATAGCAGTATCAGCGGCTGGGCTTTAGCCTTGACTACTACAGATGGTTTGAAGGGACAAACTCGGGAAATGACATTGATGATTTTTATGGTGCAATCACTGCTAGTAATGACACCTGAATGATATAGTAAATACAGAGAATACAAAGATTCTCTGGTTTTAATAGACTTCATATGGACTTTTTAATAGACTTAATATGGGCACACAGACCTCTGTGTCCTTCTGTATGCCCATATTAGGACCTCTGGATCTCATAGTATTATTAGCTTTGTTGTAGAAACATTTATTTTTCAACTCCTCCACAGCCTTGTAATTCACAGGATCCAGTGACATTTAGTGGGAAAATGTACACACAGCAAAAAAGTATCTGGTTCGGGGCATATCTGTTTACCACAAGGTGTGATAATGGTAGTTTTCAAAAACAGCATTCCTTTTTCAGCTTAGACCCAGAATTGCTAATATGCACGTGATGCCAAGTGCAGAATGACACCACTTCAGAGGTCTATCAAAAAGGATACAGGCGAGAAGACTTGTTAGTGAGTTAACAGTACACACACACACACACACACACACACACACACTGTAATGAATAGAAACAGATCCGTTTCTCTCTCTAAATGACAACAAAGTGATAAAGAATGCCAACAGTTGCCAACCAGGCCGATCGTTCTGCAGGTGCCATGGCAACTATGGGTCAAATCACGAATGTTTACTGGGAAAACCCACACTGTGCCAAAAAAAACACACCCTGATTAACACAGTATCAGTGAATGAGAGAGTAAGTGAGTATGAGAGGGAGGAGAGGAGGGGGAAAGAGATTCATTTCACTTCATGAAAAAATCAAATCTGAACATTAAGATTACTACAATTTCCTGTTTACATACAATTGCAATCTACTCAGTGTGGCTAGATCTGCAGCTTCCAGCTTTTTCACATTCCACTCAATCTAGAGACCTCATAAACTGAGAGGGAGGGAGAGAGAGAGAGAGAGAGAGAGAGAGAGAGAGAGAGAGAGAGAGAAATAAAAAAAGAGACAGAACTAGAGGAGGAGGAGAAAGTGAGAGGAAAGAGGGAGAGAGAGAGGAAGAGTGAGAGAGAGAGAAGGAAATAAGCATAAGAAAGAATGGAAAACAAAGAGGACACCATGTCGAATGGACAGAATGTGAAAGCGTGAGAAAAAAGAGGAGGAAAAAAATAAACAGAAGATGGGACATGGTTCACACGGTGATCAGGTCAGGCAGACAGGGCAGACAAAACACTCACGCACAGACATACACACACACAGATGTGCCGATTCATACGTGTCACTCTTTCACCCATGTTGTTTGTCAATCAGTCCTTTTTTCCTTTCACTCTCCTCCACTCAACCTCAGGTGTCCTCTTTATGCTTCAAATTCAGCAAATAATAACAATTGACACAATTGGCTGTACTTCAAGACAGTCATAGACCTCTTATGCTTTCCCAAGTGGCCAATAATGTGGTGACCCGTGAAAGAGTCAGAGTAAATGTTTCAGTCAGAGCACAACGGTTCATTATAGCTTGTTATTATTATATTACTGTATTATGGGAGAACTGAAATCTTAGATTTTATGCTGTGCTGAAATTCATTGTTTCTCTTTATTACAAAAATTTGTTAAGAGAAATTCAGCGACTGAACCTAGTTAAATGCTGTTTCTGTTGAATTGACCAGTGACAACATTAACACAACTTGCCCATCTTTTTTCTGTTTTGGCGCAGCTTTATATCAACGGCAGTCAGATTGCTGCAATCAGCGATGACAGCTTTAAATTACGAGTATACAAATCACTCTGTTTGTGTACAGATTATCGCCATTTATGTCAGTTGGAGCATAAGACCATTGATGGTAACAGACATGTTACATTTATGACAGACATGTTACATTGATGATAACAGACATGTTACATTTATCATCAATGGTTTTATGCTCCAACTGAAATTCGTAGACTGAAGTAAATGTATTAGCCATTATAAATCTGTGGAACTCAAGCAACTGAAGACAGATGCCATTAAAAAAGCTTCAAGCAGAGCAGATCAGCTTGATTTTATGTATTGATGTGATTGTGCAAAGCAGGTGAAAACTGGTATTCGGTCAGGAACTCTAAAGCACCCCAGATATGTCCACTCTTACATACAAATTCCAGAATATTGCAACATGGGACCACTGACTATATGTTACTCCGCATGCCACTAGTGGTGACTAGCTAGACAAAAGAGAAATATGCACTTTTAATATGTTAAAATTAGGCAAAAACTTCATTTGGAATATGCGATGATATTGGAATTACAATATGCTTTGATTTGACCGATTATTCAAACTGATATTTGATGATCAATTAGTTATATTTAGGAAGAGCAGAATGTTTAGGCAATGCTAAAATGTCTGCATTTTGTTCACTCTGTTGTATTCGTAACCATCTGTAACCATGTGATCTGGCCTGTACATTTTCTCAGTGTCTATGTATTGGCATCAGCATCAACATCAGTTTCGGAATTCCCATTGCAGTACATTTCTAATGCTATTCCGCTAATCTATCATAGGATCTTTAAATTACACACACTTCTGTTCAGTGTATTTGATAATGTACTTTTTTGATGAACAAGTCTGAATTAAGCCCAGTCGGTTGGATGTACATTACCATGCCTGCCGTGTTTACTGGTGGATTTCCGAATAGCTCTTTAACTCGCCGCAAAGCGGCTCCAGGAACGTTGAATGACAGTGTGTCAACAGCCCGTATGGCTAAAACGCTATTTCCCTTTGGTGATGCAAACAAAACCTGGACTAATCAATAGCCAGCTTTATTGCTTTGTCATTAGCTTGATTGTCAGGCTGTGCGTGCGTTACATTAATGTGACTGCCTCACAAGCGAAGGCATGTTGTTTACGGGGGCAACGACAGCAAGGTAGCAAACAGCTCCACGCTTATCAGGGTCCTTAGAGAGACACAGGAAATTGAGTTTGTCCAGTGTAATGGTGGGCCGAGTCATGCTGAGAGACAGACGGACTGCTTCTCTCCTATTAGCAACGATGTGTTATTCATGAGGGCAAATTTAGTGTGAACTATGCTTCATTGATATTCAGCGGACTGACTTTACACTGTCTGTCAGGGGACCAAAGCCATTCTATTTTATGCCTTTATTTAGTTATTTTCCTCTTGGTGACTGCGAGGCATGAAAAGGCGCAGTGGCCGTGGGGTCGGCGGGGCCAGACGTCAGGCCCAGTCACAGCCTGTTTAATCATTCTCCCTGTAACGAGCTCTCAAATGCATCCGTCATACAGGGACAGATAAGGGGAAAGGTGGTGAGAGAGACAGGAAGTGATAGACGGATGGAGAGAGAGAGACCGAAACGGAGGGAGATGAAGGGAAAGAGTGAGAAGGACCAGAATAACACCCCCACCGTTCATCGGAGAAAAAAAAACACACACAAACCCTTTTCTCAGGAACTCAAATAGGCATTAGTGGCACTGAAGGACTTTGGGGGAGTTATGAAGGGGGCGATGGATGTGCTCCAGACGGCCTCAATAATTCAGTTTGCTGATAGAGGCTCATTGTGTGAGCAAACAGTATGATAATACACCTCCACACTTTCCATTTTTATTTAGAGACAGCCCCCTGCCCTCCTGTCCCCTCTCCCTCCTTTATCATTATTAGCTCTTATCGGACTGTTGCCTTATGCATCTCTCTGCGCCACTAAAAATATCTCCTGTCGCCATCTCGGCCCGGCTCTCCCTGCCCCTACCCTCTCCCGGAGATGCGGTGTAAATTGCAGTGCGAGGGTTCGAGCAAGCTCACACCAGGCTGCGGTCGGGGAGGTGACAGGTGTGAAGCAGCAGGTCTCCAGAGGTAGCTTTCCCCCGCAGGGCGGAGCACACAGATAGAAGTCCTGTCATTCAAACACACGGCCTGCGCATTCCCAGCGTCTAGCTCGGCAGGGGACTTTCCCTCGAGCCAATGCCAAGGTGTTAAAACTTAAAATCAAATGTACTCCCTTTTCCTCTTATGCCAAGTGTAGTCAGTCAGGCAAGGCATATCTGAAGTTTACGTCTTTAGGTCTACATCGGAGCTAAGAGGCTAATGTAATAACCTCTAGCTTTTGGCTAGTGTTACGTGAGGCCTAAAACATCACAGATACCTCAAACTGTCAAGTAATTCGAAGAAGGCTTCACTCCTAACATCACTTCTGTTATTAAAATGCTTCCATTTTTTGAATTAAATTAAAAATCTTTCATCACACACAATAGGATTAGCTTAATTTGAATGAAAAGTAGAATTTCTGAAGTATTTGAATGAATTTGAGATTTTTTTTTAACATTTGGGAACACACCACAGCACAGCAGACAGTCAATCCCAGGACTACAGTGGTGCCACTAGCAGTCCTGGGATTCAAACCCATGACCTTCTGACCACAAGGGCCTCTCCCTGACCACTAGGCCACCAGCTGCCGCTAGTAGTAAATGCTATCATGAAGGGTCTATACTTTTGTCTCTTATTGCAGGTAACAATTAGACTTGCAGTAGCAGAATCCCCATAAGAAAGCCTATCTGAGGGGCAACTCGATACTTTGACGTAAGTGTTTGATGATTTATGCATTCCGTGCTAATTGGCAAGGGATAAGCTTTCAGTACTAACAGCTTTTAGTTGCTTTAGCTTTGTAGTGCCAGTGTAAAACTAAGGAAGCACTTCAAGCAAACCTAGATACAAAGCGTGCCCTGGCTGATAAACTTTAGCCATCACTTTAATGCTCATTTATGTGATAAAAGCAACGTTATATACTCAGACAGTCGGAGAGCATTTTCATTTTTTTTGCTTCTTGGCACTGTGAATAGGCAATAGTTCAGTGAGATGAAGAACGGAACATGTCAGGCACTATTAGCGAATATGTATGAAAACATGTCTTTTCATCTGAGCTAGACAGTTATTCTTTATCTGGGTTAGATAGGATCCCATCTTCAAGGGGGAAATAAATACCTAATCTGATAAAGACACAATATAACAAAAAAATAATGCTGAGCAAAGAAGATCATTTCACCCAGAAAGGTACAAAAGATTTGGACAGACGAAACGCACACGTTGAGGTTTATTAATAGAACTACATCTGCAAAAGCATAGAGTGTAAGTGAGGCACTGATGTGAGATCGCTAATGCACTGTGAAGGGATATTTGCAAACACAAATGCCAGGAGGAGGAGGAAAATTGAACAAGGCTCCACTGTTCCGTCAGCCCGAACCACACTGTTTGCCAGGTCTTTTCCTGTTATTTGCCTTATATCCCCAACAGCCCAGCTCCCCATGAGCAATCTAGCTTGTATTTTTCATCATCCATCCAAAGAGTGGGTGTCATGCTCGGCACATGCCTTTGTTCAGAAAACTAAATGAAAGCGTGATGTGCTCGTGTGTGTGCATGAAAGGGGCGAAAATAAGACACGACAGCGTAAAATAAAGAACATAAAATCAATTTCAAGAGCATGTAACCAACCTTTTAAGAATAGTTTCTTCTCACTTTCACTCAAATCAGATATCTCAGTCCTCTTCATTTATGACACTACAACTCAGTACTTTATCAGTTTGCACCCTGCCTGTTGGGATTTGTGTGTCAGCCAGTGTTTGTATTGCGGCTTGACTGAGTGTAGAGATAGTGGTGGTCTCCCAATAAAGGGGGGTGTGTTAGATTCTCCCCGCGCACTGTGGGATTGATCCCTCTGCTCCCCGTACAGAATAAAGACTAACTGACTCTTTCTGATCTGTACCTCCGTTTCCACTTATCTGACGTTCGGCGCGGAGCCATTACGTTACCGATTTACTGAGGTCTCAGCGGATTTGTGATAAATGCCCATCTTACCTCCTCAGTGTTTACTAGTCAAACACTATTTACTCACCAGCTACCCCAGAGAGAAGCTCGTGTTTTGGGTGTTGGGGTGACGAGTGGCAGAACGGCAGACGGGAAGGACATATTTCATTGTGGTGGAGTGTCGGGACAAACAGGATTACACGGCCACTCTGGGAGCCAGGCTCCTACACAGGTGACGCATACTGCTTGAGGGCTGTCATCAGACGCCCAGGGAATTATCACTAAAGGTCAGCACAGTCAGCATCTGAATGTCACAGCTTAGGCACATTTGGGAGTGAAAATCATTCCAATAAATATTTGCTCTTCTCCTTTGAGAACGTAATTCCTTGACTTAGAATCTCCAAGGCGGAAACCTGAAGGATTACAGCAATGTTACTAGGCAGTGGGACGGAATGGATTTTGAGTGAATGAAAGGAACAGCGTTTTGAATAATACATTTTTGGGGGTAGAAAAGGAAGAAAAAAAAAAAACGTTGCCACTGGTTCGCAAATGGGATTCATGAAGTGTAAAAAATTCTCCCTCTTCTCCATTCTCTTTAGATGATCTGGTGGATAAGACTCACAGAATAGCTTCAAGGAAGCAGAGCAAAAAAAGCAGCGGGGAAATAAAATGCCTTTTAGGCTTGGCATAGGTTTAGCTAAACATCCACAGGGTCATTTGCAGATGTCTTATTTTGGCTTCACTGAAGTACAGATTCTGACAGATACTCGTAGCATCTGTTCCGCAGAATAAGTGATTATGAAATATCGTGTATCTGCGATGCTTTATGGGCTTGTGGCAGTTAAATGACTGCTTGCCAGTGACAGTTATTTTACCCCTCTCTAAAAATCAGTCTCTGATGGATGAGAATTTTGGATAGTTCACTCTGATCCACATTTGTCACACTGGGCAGCCTAAAGCTGCTGTGTACACACTCTTACCAAGCAGCAAAAAGCACAAATCACCATAACCGCATGATAATCTGTATCTATCCACAGGTAATGTGTCCTGTTTGAGCAATTCATCATCATTTGGCTTTCCTGCATTAACACCCTGGGTAGCCTATAAGTCACCCCCTGCTGTATCCGATCTATCTCAGTCACAGTCTCTTACTGTTTACCACTACACCCTCGACCTCTATCTGCATCCTCTGACCTCCTCTTGGTCAACACCTTTCTTCCTTGTCAGGTTATCCCACAATATTGCATCTTTTAATCATTCTTACCCAGTCCTTTATGGTACATCCTCTTGGTACATATGGTACAAGAGATTCTCTTGCTCAGCAATTCTGCCTGCTCAAGCTCAAAAAAATGGACTGTACTCCAGCAACGCGTTTCTGACTCTCGCTTTTTCTCTCTCCCATGTTCTCTCTCTCTAGGCTGTGGGCTCGAGTTCCTGCTGGTGCTCTGTGGGTTGGAGCTGTCCTGGTCCTGCCCACACCACTGCATCTGCTACTCAGCCCCCAGCACCGTCAGCTGCCAGGCTCACAACTTCCTGTCCGTCCCTAAGGGCATTCCTCCACACAGTGAGCGCATCTTCCTTCAGAACAACAAGATCCACCGGCTAGAGCCGGGACACTTCAGTCCCACCACAGTCACACTGTGGATCTACTCCAATAACATCACATATATTGACCCCACCACCTTTCAAGGCTTCACCGTGCTGGAGGAGCTGGATCTGGGGGACAACCGTCACCTGCGCTCCCTGTCCCCAGAGACCTTTCACGGGCTCGGACGGCTCCATGCCCTGCACCTGTACCGTTGTGGCCTGAGTGCATTGCCTAATAACATCTTCCAGGGCCTTCGCAATCTGCAGTACTTGTATCTGCAAGTAAGCCAGCTGCCTACTCAGGTTTTCAGTGTCTGTCTATTAAAGCTCAAACAGAATTCTGCCTGTACATAAGTAAAATGATTCAATGTAAAAACTCTTTTTTTTGTCTCTACAGGATAACCATTTGGAGTACCTACAGGACGACATCTTTGTGGACCTGCACAACCTGAGTCACCTGTTTCTTCATGGGAACCGCCTATGGAGCCTGCACCAGAACACTTTCCGAGGACTGAGGGCTCTGGATCGGCTGCTGCTGCACCACAACCAGCTGCAGTGGGTGGACCGTCTGGCCTTCCACGACCTAAAGCGCCTCACTACCCTCTATCTGTTCAACAATTCCTTGACAGAGCTGGCTGGAGAGTGCCTGGCCATGCTGGGTGCACTGGAGTACCTGCGTCTCAACGACAACCCTTGGGAGTGTGACTGCAAGGCCTTGTCTCTGTGGGACTGGCTCAAGAGATTCCGCGGCTCCACATCATCAGTTGGCTGTGTGGCCCCTGCTGAGCTGGCAGGAAAGGACCTGAAGCAGCTGAAGAAAGAGGATTTCCCAAATTGCTCTGGATCCGAGTCCTTGCACCAGAGCAAGACCAAGTCGTGGGCTGGAACGGATAAGGTTTCGTTGAAGCAAGAGCCCCAACCTGCCCAGCCTCCACAAACACATCAGCCCCACCTCACTGAACAATTTCCCTCCTCACCCTCTCCGCTGCCACAGCCACCCCCTGCTATAAACGGGGTGCAGGCTGGACCAGGAGGCTCCCTGGATGTGGTGACTCCTCAGCGGCCCGGTCGCTCCCGGAACTGTACGCGCCAGCGGAACAGGAACGGCAAAGGGAAAGGGCCCAACGAGGTGCACACCTCAAAGGAGATGGCAGACAAGGAGTACTCCTCGCCTGATTTCACTGGTAAATATGACCACACTTCTCCTGATAGTTCGACCACGCGAAGAAAGCACAAATGTACCCCCCGGACCTCTGTGCGTCCCCCCAGTGGGGTCCAACAAGCCACCAACAGGGGGAACCTCCCGCAACCCCTCCTCTTTTTCTCCAATATCGTGGGACTTCTTGTGCTGCTAAGCACCGGATTCATCCTACGCTGAACTTGGTGCTGATGCATTATAGCTATATGAAAACAATGCAGTCCTCAGATCCACTCTAGCTCCAGCCTTGCAAGGCCTCTTTACATGTCTCAGTGTGTGTGCAAGTGTGTGTGGGAGTGGGTGTCATTGTGTGTATGTCTGTAAAATACTGTGTAAGGAGCTTTGCCATTTAGACTCTGAAATAGATAGACATTGGTGAACGTCATTTTGCAAAAGACTCACAAACTGGTGTGAGCCAAAGGATGGAAGATTTTAAAGAGAAGAATTAGAGCAAACTAAACATGCTTGCACTGCCACTGATGCCATGACATTTTCAATTACGTTTGGCTGAGTCTGTATCAGCTACATATTTGTGAGAGCTCATCAAAATGACATGTGAAGAGAACACAGCGTGTAACTGAAATCCAGGGGTGGGAATCAGATTTCTAGTTACACGATTAACAATATTTTAGTAATATAATCTAAATGATTAAACAATCGTATTGTCATACTTGTATGATTTTCCGTTACATTTAAATTGTTACATAATGAGCGGCCACATACTGTCATATAAAATGAAGTGTTTGTATATCCAGTCAATGAAGCTTTCCTGCCTGTGGTTATGCTAATCTTCAGTGTGCTCTACATTTTACATTTTTGGATCCTTTTTTATTTTCTCGTGTTTGCATTGCATCAGGTGTTTGGAGGAAAAGAAATTTCCCATCTGAAGATATTTCTCCCATGAATCATCTTTCGAAAATATCAAAATCATTCATTGCTTTCCGTCCATTTGTAATTTACTGTCAGTTGTTCACCATTCCTGAGTCCCCACGTTGACAGCGCTCTGGAAATAGGCTGATAAAGTTCAGGTTGAGTTAGATGGTGTGTACCCAACCTAACTTAATAAAAGTTAATAATTTGGGCATAACAAACAGAAACAAACAGCTGTTCTTTACAATGTCACCCCCCTCTTAGTTGAAGTGCTGCCAAATACCTCTTTCCAAATAGTTGCCATTGAAACCACCCCAGATGTGAATTAACATACTATTATCTATCACCAGAGAGAACCTTCTAATCAGGCTAGAACCTTCTACAATGCTTTACAAGGAAACTGTTAAATACAGTGCCCCCGAAGTGACTAGCCTATATAAAAAGCACACTGGTTACCTTACCTCAGTCAAACTGTTGCCTAAACTCCATGTTTTTGACCTTGAAGTTTTATATGCCTTCATTCCCCATAGCTTTGTTTCCATACATGTCATTTGTCAATCACCCTTTTACGTCTGGTTTAGTTTGGGACAGTGTCATTATGAAGCCTAATGATAATGAGCTGCTATTATTGTTTAAAGAAGCCAGTGCTTCAAAAACGCTGTGCGACTGAGTATGTGTGAGAGAGAGAGTGTGTGTATGTGTGTGTGGGTGTGTGTGTGTGTGTGTGTGTCCAAGATAAAAAGGTATGAGAAGTTGTGTCTGTTACATGTCTTCTGTATTTGTTTGATTTGGCTGAGCTGGAAACTGGAGATGACCTGCTAAAGGGGGCCTGGAAACATGAAGTGCCCCGGGGGCGCCCGGGTCGAACTGGGGTGAACTCCATTTTTTGCCAGCAGCCCTCTGTCTGAACCCTCCAGCGAAAACATGGACCCCCTTCTCTCTCTTAGCAGGCTGTGAAAACCATTGTTCAATAATAACCAGAGAACATAAGGAAAAGGAGACGAAAAAACAAGAAAAAACAAAAACAAATGATCCTTCAAGTACCTTCTTGTGATGAAGAATGACAGTTTCCGATTCAATATGGCCAAAAATGACCTTTCCTGAGCCATAGGACTGCTTGTTTGACTCTCAAAGACTACTGTCTTCAAACAAGGCAAATTGGAGTCCAGGAAAAGACAATCGCGTCTGTTTCGGGCAGAGGCAGCACTGTGGATTTGCGGTGGGTCATCAGCTGCAGGTGCTGGAGAATTGTGCCTCCTTTATAGAGATGGTCTTTGTAAAAACAAAAAAATAATAATAAGAAGAATAATGAACTGTGAACTGTACAGTCAGCAGTAGATGGACTTGTGAGGGAGATATTAATCGGAACCATGAATCGTGACTCATGAACCGTGGCAAAAGCCGTAAATGAATGACACTTCTGATGACAACAGGGTTTCTGACTTCTCGAGCAGAGGAGTACCTTTCTGCAGATTTCTTTTTTTTCTTATGATTTCCTTTACGTTTAGTTTAGTTTTTTTTTTTTTTTTACATGCTTTAGGCACCATTTTCAAAGAAACTGCACAATCCAGTCCCCTTACTCCTCCACCATGCCCTCTATTCTCCTGCGTCTCGCCAACCCAGTTATTTGATGGTTTGACAAGTTGTTCTCAGACGACTATACAAAAAAAAATGTTTATAAAGATATTAAAATCTATATCTTCTTATGTTACTCATGTTTGGAAGCTCTTTTTTTCTTTTGCAGTGTGTCCTCCTACAGCACAGCACTGATGGAGTGAGGAAAAGGAGGAAATATGTAAACCTCTGACTCTCTGTCTTATTAATTTAGAATACGAATCCACTCTGTCAGCAAGTTTGTCTTTTTCCTCTCTGTTTTTTTTTTTTATCTCAGTCTGTGCTCCGCTTTTGCGATCTCTCTCTACAGATCAGTCTCTGGCAGCTATAGTATAGCAGAGCCTCTCCACAAATGGAATTACCCCAGTTTATGGATTCACGCTTTTACACACAAACACACACACACACACACACACGCACACACACACACACACACACTCTTAAACACACAGGTCTTAAATACACAGAGGTTGATGTGACTGCCACCCACAGAAACTGGCAAATGCTATTAATTTAGCAGATTACAGCAATTTCACTTCGCAGAGGATACTCAGTCACACTGATGTATGTGTCCATGTGTGTGTTCGGTTTCCAACATATGTAAAGTTCACTCTCAGCACTGCCATTAATCATTTCCGAAGCACCTGCACTATTTATGCACGTTTTGTTGAAAACGTGTAGATATTCCATGTTATCATCACGATTATTAATGGAGCTTCACAGTATAAATTCAATTTCCTTCTCTCCTCTCCTTTCCTGCTATGATTGGGAATTGATCCCAAAACTAATGTGTGTTTTTCTTCCTGCGAATATATGAAAAAGGTTAGTTTTCTGCTTGGCAGAAGGTGCACAAAGCATTAACTGAATTGATGCTGCCGGGCAGCGCTAATATGTGGGAAGGTGGGGATCTCAGGACACCTTACTATTCGACTTTAATTGGCCTAGATATGATAAAATGTTTTTTTTTATGGCCTTCATTATGATTTCTTGGGACTTTTTTATCCGTCCATCCTCACAAGTTAGTTCAAATTGAATGTACATACATGAACTGGTTACTTCTACAGGGCCTATGCCTATGTTTCAAAATCTAACTAGATAAAAAAACTTTAACTATTTTCTTTCTGTATAAACTATCATCATTCATCTTTTTCAGTTACATTTACATCACATCAGATCACACAGAGAAGACGCTTGTGGAGTTTGTGTTATTTAAGATGGTTTGGGGCATGAACATGTTTTCCTAAGTGCTCAGAGAAGAGGTGGGTATTCAGTGTCTTGTTGAAAACGAGGATTTTAGTAGTTCTAACATTTAGAGGAAGTTTGTTCCACCACTTTGGTGCAAAAACTGAGAAAAGCCTGGATGCATGTCTTCAGTGTTTGAGAAGACGTGGGTCAAGCTGGGCTGTGCCTGATGATCTAAGACAGAGGTGTTGACCTCCTGGAGGGCCGTGGTCCAGCAGGTTCTGGTGATTTCCCTGCTCAGAAACACCTGGTTCTCCTCGCCATTTAGTTGTGAGGTTTAGTGAATGTGTTTGAGGAGGAGAACCATCAAACTGTGCTGGACACCGACCCTCCAGGCCCGGAGCTTGACACCCCTGCTCTAAGAGGTTGAGCTGTGACCCGTGGTCTAATCAGTGTTGATAGGACCATTTTTGGCTTGTAGGTGAACTTCAGAGTTTTAAATCTAACACAATCAGCCACAGGAAGCCAGAGGGGCTCAGCACCAGTAAACTGGTGAATTTTGGAGTGTTGAAGACCAGACGTGCTGCTGCATTCTAAATCATTCTGGTGGCCTTTCATTTTTAGCCATCATTTCTAGAGGGGGAAGAAGGTTACAACTGTCCCAATAATTATTGCAAAGCCATAAAACACCCCTATGCCCCTCTCATTAATATGTATTGTTGTATATACTGTAATAAATGCAACCTTAATTGCTGCCCACAAGAATAAAAGCTTGGTTGCTGCCATAGTCACATTTTATACAACTCAGTCTGTAGTGTTTATTTGTCCTGATAAGGTTCATTCGGATGGCATGGTAGCCTAGTTGGTATCGCTGTCGCCTCACTGGTCCTGGGTTTGGTTCCTTGCCAGGCAGGTGGGAGTCCTTTCTTTGTGAAGTTTGCATGTACTCTCTTTGTCCATGTGGGATTCCACCTGGTACTCTGGTTTCCCTGTTTGTCTTTGGACTGTGGGAGGAAACCAGAGTACCAGGTGGAATCCCACACAGACAAGCATAGTACATGCAAACTAAATCCTAAATTGCCCTAAAGTGTATGATGATGAATATATATTTGTCTGTGTATCTGCCCTGTGATGGACTGTTGACCTGTTTCTTTGCCTTTTGTCCTATGACCGCTGGGATAGACTCCAGCCCCCCATCCCCATTAGGAATAAGCAGATTAGATCATGATAAATGGATACATACATATTCACCACTTCCAACAGTTCTGAACATTTATAAATAAGTCTACAAAAAGTCTTATTAAAATCAATGCAACATTTTAAGAAAGAATTTTTCTCTATCCATCTCTTTCACAAGTCAAATGTTGGCTTTGGCTGCAGAAATGTAAGTTGATTTAAGTATTATTCAACATTTCAGTGGAAATTATGCATGGTGTCTTGATGAGATGTGGGGTTTTCTAATAATACTGTCGAAGCATCGCAGAAATACTAAGCACACGTCTGCTGTCTCGCAAGGGAGGCGAAAACAATATGATTTGTAATAAAAACATTCCAAGCACTTTCCAATGAGATGTGAGTGGCATGCGCTACTAATGCTGCTAAAAGCTGTGGGCTAAACTGCAATTGTGTTAGTGTCAGCTGAAGAAAAAAGGCGCTCCTGAAGGAGCTGTGCTTCTTCCTCTGTGTATTAGTGGCATTTCTTTGTAAGGGAGGAGTTGCATCACCGCTGCTAAAAATATCGTCCACTGGATCCCGTGCGCAGGCCCCTGTTCCACTTAACACATGTAAATGAAGAATTAGAAGGTGTGTGAGAATGAGAGGGCATGAAGAGGATGAGGGAGGTGGGCGAGCGAGGTAGAGATAGAGTTGGGACTCAGGGAGAAAGGGAGGAAAAGAGCAGACAGAGAGCAGATGGTGTGCGGAGGGGAGGAGCTGAGGAGGTTACAGGGGGCGCTCTAGAGCCCAGCCACTGTGAGGCGTCAAGAGCACTCTGACTGATGAAGACAACACCAACACACTTGAAAAGACGTGCTGCTAGGTGAAAGTACATCATTCTTAAACATCACCTGAGGCAGTTATCAGTTAAATCGGACTTTTTCTATAAATAAAATAATAGCGTGTTTAAGGAATTTCCACTTCTTATGTTACTTTTATATTCTTAATGCACCATATGGTGAAATGTTTCAACCAGGTAGTGAAATTAGACTGATTTACGTGCAACCCACTGTAGTAGAATAAATAAATAAATACATAAATAAAGTAATGGGTAATAATAACAACGCTTATTATTATTATTATTATTATTATTATGAAAAAGGATTCATAAAACATAAAATCCTGCATTGAGATTGTTGATCCATGGAGGCAGAAAAGAGGTATTTTAAGATAGTGGTGAACACAGTCGAACCATATACATCCATGTAAACTTCTGCTTTAAGTATACCGAACATGCTTACAGTACAATGAGAGAAAGAGAGGGGGGAGAGAGAGAGAGAGGGAGAGAAATACAGAGACAGAGGGCGAGAGAGAGGGAAAGAGAGAGAGAAATACAGAGAGAGGGAGAGAGAGATGCAGAGAGGGAAAGAGAGAGATACAGAGAGAGAGAGAGAGAGGGAAAGAGACAGAGAGACAGAGAGAGACAGAGAGAGAGAGAGGGAGAGAAATACAGAGAGAGAGGGAGAGAGAGGGAGAGAGAGGGAGAGAGAGATGCAGAGAGAGGGAGAGAGAGATGCAAAGAGGGAAAGAGAGATACAGAGAGAGAGAGAGAGAGAGAGAGGGAAAGAGACAGAGAGACAGAGAGAGAGAGAGGGAGAGAAATACAGAGAGAGAGGGAGAGAGAGAGGGAAAGAGAGATACAGAGGGAGAGAGAGATACAGAGAGAGACGGAGAGAGAACAAATATAGAGAATGCAAAGGTATGTATTTTCGGGTAACTGTGAGGCAGAATGCTCTGTAAAAAAACTGCTACACATTTGAGAAAGCACACAAACCGACAGGAAGTGTGTGTGCACGGGTGCTGAGCATAATTTACTTCCTTTCACTGTTTTGTGAGGTTGATGTTTAATTAAAAGCAAGCATTTAGAAAATTAAAAAAGCAAGCAAGTGCGAGACAGCTGGGAGGGGGAGTGGAGGAGTGGTGGGAGGGGTAGAGAGGGATGACAGAAAGAAAGAGCAAAAGAGAGAAAATACATGAGAGAGAGAGAGAGAGAGCGTGAATGAGACAGCAAGACAGAAAGAAATGAGAGTAACGAAAAGGAGTGCAGAGAAAGAGAGGAGGAATGTGAGGGGCAAAGAGAGAGAGGGTTTATCAGGAGAGAGAGAGAAACAAGAGAGGGAAAGAAAAAGAGAGAGAAAGAGGAGGCGCGTGACAGGAAAAGAGATTAGAAAAAAGAATGAAATCAGGGAGCGAGAGGGGAGGAGGGAAATGCAAGGAAATGCAAAAACATGAACAGACAGAGGTAGAGAGAGGAGAGAGACGAAAAGAAAGAGGGAGGGAGAAAACAGAGGAGAGGGTAAGAAAGGGAGAGCAGAGATGGATGAGGGAAGAGAGAAGGACAGAGAAAAGAGGGGAGAGGCAGAGACGAGGGTGCGAGAGAAAGAGAAAGAATAAAAGGAGAGAAAAAAGGTAGCGAGAGAAAGGGGAGGGGGCAAACGAGGCACACATGATAATTAACAGCATAAAGAATAAATGACAAATGCCACAGCACCTGGCTCTTATGCAAGCCCCCCCCCACTCCCACCCTCCTTCTCATGCTCTCTTGTTCCTTCCTCAGGTCCCTCGCTCCCCAATCAATCACAAACTAATATCACCTCCCTGTATAGAAACCCTTCCCTTTCTCTCTGCAGTGCTTTTTATTCTGTTTATTTATTTAGGCCCGAAAATCCCATCAGACCTCTCTGAACACCCTGCTTCCCTCAGCTAAAGCGGCTGCATATAAAACAGGGGGGCCAGGCTCCGGCTCCCCACCCACCACACCGCTTGACCGGGGTGGGGGCTGTAAAACTTTAGCTGCTGAGGTAAACCACTGAATTACAGCACTGCCACAAAAAGAGAAAAAACAGAATCCTTCCTCCAAACTCCTTGACTTTTATTTGACATAGTTTATTAGTGGCTGGACCGTATATTTTCCGGAGTTACCGCCGAGGCCTCCTCTCCTTAAGTGAAAGCCCAGCTGTGGTAAGGTGGACTGTGATGTTTCCATCGGCCGCACCGTGATTTCCTGCGGAAGTTTATTACGGCTCAGTGAAGGCGGCGGCCTCTCAGAAGGCAACAGGCTTCTGTCAGAGCTGAAGCTGATCAATGGCGGCAATTAAGAGAGTAGATCAATTTTGGTGGAGAGCAGGCCTCGGGCAGCCTGGCCCGTAGCCCCATCAGTCCCACACAAATCCCACGCCGAGACATGCCTCTAAGCCGCACACCTAACGACACACACACAGTACTTTCTCTCCTCCGATTAATCACACGCACCCTGATTCTGACACGATACACACTCCAAAAACCACAGCACTTCCTTCCTTTATTCCCTCTCGCGGGAAAACCTGTGGCCATCTGCAGCCTCCCTCACTTTCTCTGCTCCACACACTCGCACTCGCCTTTTCTCCACTTTTTGATGTTTCACACGTTTGGAGAGAAACGACGTTTTATACCTTGTCAGAACGTGTGGTTATGTACATACTCACGCATCATATCTCAAAAAAGTAACAATACAGGGAATGAAAAACGTTCCTTACTTTCAGTGCAAAACAGTGTAACACAATGTTCTTTCATTGAGAACCACCTCTGTTGGTCCTTTTGTCCTGAAATGACAATATATCTTGGATACATATGTCCAGTAAGAATTTTATATATTACAGTATATACAGTATATTACAGTAAAAAATCTATTTGTGCCTCACACACAGACACACACACACAAAAGACTATTCAAGTGAAGTACAGATACTCAAAAACTGTACTTAAGTACAGTACTCAAGTAAATGTACTTCTTTACTGTCCACCTCTAGGTATAAGCAGGTAAATACAGTAATAAATGAATTTAATTTACAGTAATAAAAATACAGGACTTTAAGAAGAACAAACCTACTTTCAAACCTCCCGCCTCTGAGTACAGCTGACTGTGACATGATTGTTTGTGTTTGGGCCACGCCCCCTCGTCCTTGTGCTCGTTATGTTTGGGCCACGCC
>JBBPCX010102987.1:0-22594 GCA_037974365.1 Hydrocynus forskahlii
CACATAATATATATATATATATATATATATATAGGAAGTCTAAACATAATCCTAACATAGTCAGTCAGGGTTAGACTACTAAATGAGAACACATTGGATTGAAGGTTCTGAGGTTAAAGACTGAGGTTCAAGGTTCTGAGTTTGATGTTTGCGTGGTTGCAGGTTGTGAGGTTGGAAGCTGTGAGATTGAAAACTGTGTTGTTGAAGGTTGTGAGGCTGAAGGTTCTCAGGTTGAACACAGTGAGGTTCAAAGTTCTGAGTTTGATGACTGTGGTTGAAGGTTGTGAGGTTGAAGACTGTGAGATTGAAGGCTGTGCGGCTGAAGGTTGTGAAGTTGAAGGTTCTGAGGATGATGACTGTGGTTGAAGTTTATGAGGTTGAAGACTGTGAGGTGAAAGGTTTGAGGTTGAAGGATGTGAGGTTGAAGGTTATGAGGTTGAAGGCAATGAGACTGAAGGTTGTGAGGTTGAAGACTGAGATGTAAGGTTTGAGGTTGAAGGATGTGAGTTTGAAGGATGTGAGGTTGAAGGTTCTGAGGTTGAAGACCGGAGGTTGAAGGTTCTGAGGTTGAAGACCGGAGGTTGAAGGCTGAGAGGTTGAATGGCATGAGGTTGAAGACTGTGAGGTTGAAGACTGTGAAGTTGATGACTGCGGTTGAGGTTGAAGGTTGTGAAGTTGAAGACTGTGAGGTTGAAGGTTGTGAGGTTGAATACTTGTATCTCTGCAGAAGCACACTGACCAGCAGAAGGATTAGAGCCAGAATGCTTTCGTGACACAGTTTAAGTCCCGCCCCCGAGCCTCTGATGACTTTTTCCTGTTGGGCAGGAGTGATGACGGACAGCGTGTGCTCCGCCTGCTTTAATCAGTCTGAAAGCTACAACAAAGAGCCGCTCAGCCTCCGTGCTGAAAGCATAAACATACACACACACACTCAGACACACACACACACACACACACACACACACTCCTCAACGATAACAATCACTGCCCTCACACGTGGGGCTTTGAAGCAAACATCAAAACACACAGTTTTAATGCTACTGAGTCACAAAGTTGCAGACAGATAAAGTTTGTAAACCCAGCAAATAAACAGGAGATGTGTGTGTGTGGGAGAGAGAGAGAGAGAGAGAGAGAGAGAGAGAGAGAGAGGGAGAGAGAGAGAGTGAAAGAGGGAGAGAGAGACAAAGAGAGAGAGACCACGAATCACAGCAATGATTCCAGGTTGAGATGTGTATTAAGCCTCACATCCTCACTGAATGACACCGCTTTTCTACACATGAATGAACCACAGTGACAATGATCAACGCTATCTTCATTATAAAACAAAACACCAAACGTCCTCACCCTCCTCTCCGTCCCCAGATCAGGAGCTCTTCACCGAATAGCCTGATATACATAAACGTAAATGCACCCTCTTCAATCTGTTCATTTTCAATCCAAATGTTTAAATATATAATAAGTAGAACTAGAACAATGTTATTCAGAAATGGCCGTTGACATAAAGAGTGGAGGTTACACTGAAGACTGGAAGACCAAGAAAACTTTCTGATAGAACTTCTCATTGGATCACTAGAAAGATAAATCAAAATTATTGTTTGACTGAAAAGATCTTCAGGAAGATCTGACCCACTGTTCTACAGCTCAGACACCTGCACAAATATGACCTTCATAGATGAGCCATCAGAGGAAAACCTCTCCTGCGTCCTCACCACAGAATTCAACCTCAGAAGTTTGCAAAGCAAATTCTGTAAGCAAACATCAGTGTCTGTAAAAAAAATCTGAAGATGAAAAGAGGGTGTCCTACAACAGGATAATGGTCCTAAACACCTCATAATCTACAGTGGATGACCTCAGAGGGAACATGCTGAAGGTTCTGCCAAGACCCTCACAGTCCATCCTCCTAAATGTTATTGAAGATCTGTGGATGGACCTCAGAAGATCAGCGCATGGGAGAAGAACCTTATGGAACTAGAAGAGTTTTACACGAAGAAGGAAAATCCCCCAAACAGGAACTGAAAGACAGCTACAGAAAGTGTTTACAGGCCAGAAGGGGGCATTACTGAGCACTGATACCCAGTAATGTTTATTCAGAAAAAATTCATTTCTATTTAAAATTCAGTTAAAGGGTTTGGTGAAGTGTCTTTATTTTCCAGCCCCTGATTCATAACCTCAAATTGAAGTACTGAAAATGGGCAACTTGGATTTTGTCTGATGTCCCCAGAGTCTACAGTGACTCTGATGTCTCTGATATATTGTAGGTCTCTGATGTCTCGTTTTGTCTGATGTATCTGGTGTCTCTTATTTATCTGATGTGTCTGATGTCTCTTATGTGTCTGATATCTTTGATGTTAGTGATGTCTTTTGTCCGTTGTCTCTGATTTGTCTGATGTATTGAATGTGTCTCTTATTTGTCAGATGTCTCTGATATAGTTGATGTCTCTTATTTGTCTGTCTCTGATGTGTCTAATGTGTCTGATGTCTCTGATGTCTTTGATGTGTCTGATTAGTTTGATGTCTTCAACGTGTCCCATGTCTTCAACGTGTCCCATGTCTTCAACGTGTCCCATGTCTCCAATGTTTCTGATGCCTCTGATGTCTCTGATGTATCACATCTCTGATGTATCTGATGTGTCTGATGCATGGGCGCCAGAACCATTATAGCAGGGAGGGACATGCCCTGCCCGCACTCTTCAAAATCATTTTAATATTTATTCTGTGTCTAATGTCTCTTATGTGTCTGATGCATCTGATGTATCTAATGTATCTTATGTGTCTCATATATTTGATGTGTCTGATGTCCTTGATGTGTCTGATAGTCTGATGATTTCCCTGGACAGTCTTTGAAGTGTCTTTGAGGTTTGAATTGCTTTTTTTTTTTATTATTGAACGAGGTCATTTACTTTGCATTATTTGATTCAAGGTGTTTATTTGCTTTTAAATGAACAAAGTATTATTTTTAGGTCGAAGGTGCTGCTATTTCGCCTGGAGTTTCTTCACCATCTGCTCAGAGTTAGTTTTAAACTGGATTTTCACCTCAAAGGAATCTTAAACTGGTTTAAAGAAACTCTGGGATTAAAGATTATCTTCTACAGTGGGCCCTCATCTGGATCTTATTATATAAACACACACGCACACACACACACACACACACACACACGCACACAGGCGCGCACACAAACAGAGACACACACACAGTGATGGTGATCTTCAGGAATTGTGTTAAAAAGTTTGAAGCAACCAAGGACTTTATAAACTGTGTTTATACAAATTAAACATTATATTACATAAATATAATCATAAACATAAATACAGTAAAGTACTATATAATCTCAGAATAAACAGTAATATAGATAAATACAGTAAAACACTACATAACATTGGAATAAACACTAATACATAAATTCAGTAAAATGTTTTACTACATTAGAATAAACACCAATTAAAAATAAATACAGTAAAACACTATATAACAGAATAAACATTAATAAACATAAATACAGTAAAATACTATATAACAGAATAAACAATAATAAACATAGATACAGTAAAACACTTTCTAATATTACAATAAACATTAATAAACACAAATATAGTAAAACACTGCATAATATAGAATAAACACTAGAAAACATAAATACAGTAAAACACCTTATAATATTAGAATAAACACTAATAAACAAAAACAGTAAAATGCTATGTAACAGAATGAACACTAATAAACATAAATACAATAAAATGCTATATAACAGAATAAACACTAATAAACAAACATAGTAAAATGCTTTAGAACATTAGACTTGTTTTTTTTAATGTTATGTTTATTTATGTTTGTGTTTATTAGATTGTTACAGATGGAGGTGAGTGTTTAGAGTCTTGTTGTAACATTAAAGACCCTTTAAATGACCTTTGTGATCTCAAGGAGCTGAAGAAGGTTTGAGGAACAGGTTGAAACTAAACCTCAGCTCTGCAGAAACATCATCACTTCTCGGTTTGGACGAGTGGAAGCTGGAATCACCAACAGCTCTGAAACAGGACTCCGGTCATTAATCTGTGTCTGGAAACTTTCCTGTCAGTTTAGTTTTCTAACATCTTTATTTGTGCTCATGAATACAAACCAAGCCTCTGTGTGTAGATGTGAAGCGGATTTTTGTGCTAAAGGTGTGTGTGAACGCTGGAGTTCACAGTTTCAGTAATAAAACTGTTTAAAACACCAGTAGGTCTGGTTTGGTGTTTTAAAAATGGAGATGTGAGGGAGTTTCTAAAGCTAGTGCTGCTGTAGGAACCAGAGAGGAATCAGAGAGGAACCAGAGAGGAACGATGAATTATGAAAGATGAGAAAACATCACTGAAAGAGATGAAAAGACGGAGAGGACGAAAAAAAAAAGAGAATCATGGAAAGAGCAGCTGTGTGATGTGGCCGTGGCATTACTGGCTGCATTGACTTTCTTGTCGTCGCAGCAACATGGTGTGATAAGATCTCCCACAATTCACTGCCACCCACATGTGGCTGAGCTTTTGGAACCGGGAACAAACAGTGTGCCAAGAATGATCTCTCGTCGCTTAGCAACCACAGGGCATGAGGCGGTCAGGTGACGACCTCACCCACACATCTGCTCTTAGAACATGTACATACAGAACCTGAGGAACAGAGAACCCGTTTACTGAGGGCAGCTCAAAACCAGCTTCACACACAGTGAAGATCAGGAGGAGGAGCTTCACCTGTGGAAACACCAAGACATTTCACTTCAGTCTGGGGTCATACTGGGTTAATACTGGATTTATACTGGGTTTGTACTGGGCTTATACTGGGTTTGTACTGGGCTTATGCTGGGTTTATGATGGATTTATACTGGGTTTATATTGGGTTTGTACTGGTCTTATACTGGGTTTATACTGGACTTATACTGGGTTTGTACTAGGTTTGTACTGGGCTTATACTGGGTTTCTACACGGTTTGTACTGGGCTAATACTAGGTTTATGCTGGACTCATACTGGGTTTATACTGTGTTTATACATTGGGTTTGTATTGGTTTTATACTGGGATTATGCTGGATTTATACTGGGTTTATATTGAGTTTGTACTGGGATTGCAATGGTCTTAAACTGGGCCCATACTGGATTTATACTGGGTTTGTACTGGTTTTATACTGGATTTATACTGAGTTTGTACTGGGCTTATTTTGGGCTTATACTGGGTTTATACTGGGATTATACTGGGCATGTGTGTCTGTGAATGTGTGCGTGTGTGTGTGCGTGAGTACATGTGTGTGTTGACCCGGCTGATCCAGTCCTCACATTCCTCCCGCGCGCCCAATCATAAACATCCTCGTGCCTCAATCGGAGAGCAGGAAGTGCGGGAGGACAAGAATTTCAGTCTTTCAAAATTCATTACAGCTGAGAGCTCGCGCTCCCCCCAGCACATTCATTCATTTACGTTATTGTTATTATTATGATTAATCATGAGATATTAATAATAAAAAAATAATAATCTTGTTTATATTATTATTATTATTATTATTATTATTATAAATCCCTACACGCTACCTGTAGTCAGTTTCCGGTGTGAGAGAAAGCTGTTCTGCCTAAAATGTTATACAACTTAATTTTAAGATCATTTAGTTTTAATTTTCATTACATTGTATTCAATTGTACTAAAATTTAGTTTTAATTTCATGCAATTAATCTTGACTTCGTTTAATGTAATTTATTTTAATTTAACATATAAAACTAGGTTAAATGTGAAATGTACTTAAAAAAACAAATGAGAAACATACACACACACAGTCTTACGCAGACACACACACACACACAGTCTTACACACACACAGTCACACTTTTACACACCCACACAATCTTACACACACATACGCACAATATTACACACATAAAATCTTACCCATACACACACAAACACACAGTCTTACACGTGAGTCTTACACACACACACACACACACACTACTGTTAGACTGAGCTGGTTGACTTTGATGTCTATATTTACGTCTCGTGTTGCAGCGGTGTTAAGAGCGCGCGCCGTCAAAAACCGGGACTAAATTTCCCGCGCGGAAGAAAATATAAAACAAAATACAAAATACTTACATTTCAGCATCACAGCACGCGCTCACCACGAGTTCATTTTAAATACCCTCCTTAGTTTACATATTTACATAAAAACAACACATTAAATAAACAAACCGCTCATGAAATAAATTCTGTTTTGTTTTAAAGTTGTAGTATTTAGTATTCATTATTTAGTACTCAGTACTCATAATTGAGTTTCTGAAACTCACTTTTAAAAACAGGTCAAATTTAGCATGATTTTTTAAACCTTTTACAGCGCACGCAGCCAGTTATCTCACATCACTTTGAATATTTTAATTATTTATTTTATTGGTTTAATTAAAGTATTTTAACTGTTTTAATTGTTTTTGTTAGTTCTATATTTTGTTTTTTTTTATTTTGGTTATTAGTTTAACGTTTGTATGTTTAATATTTTTGTTTTAATCGTTTCATTATTTTTATTATGGAAAAATTTTAATGTGTTTTATCACTTAAATCGTTTTGATAATTTTAATATTTTAATTATTTGAATATTTTGAGGACTGAAGTTGTTAATAAAAGCTTCTGCGTCCACAGTGTGTGTGTATGTGTGTGTGTGTGTGTGTGTGTGTGTGTTTGTGCGGGGGGGGGGTTAAACTTCTTCACGAGCTGTTGACCGTCAGGTGACACTTCTCCCGTTAAGCTCGCGCTCAGTCCCACTTCAGACCCACAGCAGGTCCGCGCGCTCTTTAGATTCTCACAGTGGCGCGTGACCCGAACAGCAAGAGAAAATCAAAACATTTTATTTCGTTTTTCTGAAACAGGAATCCAGGACATTCAAACCCAAACCAGAAACTTCGAACTTCAAACCAGAACCTTCAAATTCCAAACCAGAACCTTCAAACTCCAATACAGAACCTTTAAATTCCAAATCTGAATTTAAAAACTCCAAATCTGAATTTTTAAACTCTAAATCAGAATTTTTAAACTCCAAATCAGAATTTGTAAACTCCAAATCAAAACCTTCAGCTCCAAACCAGAACCTTCAAACCTTAACCAGGACCTTCAAACCTTAACCAGGACCTTTAAACCCAAACTATAGCCTTCAAGCCCCAAACCAGAACCTGTAAACCTGTAGACCAGAACCTGTAAACAGCAGGAGAAAATCAAACATTTTATTTAGTTTTCTGAAACTGGAAAGCAGGGCCTTCAAACCCAAACCAGAACCTTCGAACTCCAAACCAGAACCTTCAAACTCCAAAACAGAATCTTCAGCTCCAAACAAGGACCTTCCAACTTCAAGCCAGAACCTTTAAACTCCAAATCAGAATGTTAAAACTCCAAATAAGACATTTTAAACGCCAAATCAAAACCTTCAGCTCCAAACCAGAACCCTCAAACCTTAACCTGGACCTTTAAACCCAAACTAGAGCCTTCAAACCCCAAACCAGAACCTGTTAACTCCAAACCTGAAGCTTCAGCTCCAAGCCAGAACCTGTAAAGCCAAAACCAGAATCTTCAATCCCTAAATATTTTATATTGTTAACAACAAAAGCAACAACAACAACAGCAATTATAACAATAATAATAATTGTATTTATTGCGGTACGTTTAGTACAGTAACAGTTTTATTATATATTTTTTATTATATCATAAAATATAGAATATTATAAAATATTATAGTATTACTAAATATAAAGTTAACATGTAAATGAAATATAAATATTAAATATGAATACAAAGTATAAATATAACGCGACTATAAAATATAAATAGAAGATATGAACACAAAATATAAATATTAAATATGGATACAAAAGTATAAACATGTATATAGGTAATAAATTAATAATATTAATATAAAATACAAACAATACACTTAACACATAAACTACTGTATTATTATAAATTATGAATATCAGTGATGAACATGAATATGAAAGTGTGTGGAATTAAAGTGAGTTTACCTTCTAACGTACGCGGGAAATTTCCAAAGCTCCGGGCGGTTCTGCTCTTCACTTCCGGCCCTTCGTGATTCCGGATTATGAATAATAAATAATAAAAGTTAATTATTATTAATTACAACAACCTAATACACGGGACACCTCAAACCTCTCGCGCTGCTGTGTGTGTGTATGTGTGAGTGTGTCTTTATGTGTATGTGTGAGTATGTATGTATGTTTGTATGTACCTATATACATGTGTGTGTGTGTGTGTGTGTGTGTGTGTGTGTGTGTGTTTGTGTGTGTGTATGAGTGTGTGTGAGAGTGTATGAGTGTATTTTTGTGTGTACTAGTGTGTGTGTGTGTGTGTGTGTGTGTGTGTGTGTGTGCACGCGTGTATGAGTGGGGAGGGGTTAGGAAGAGGGGGGGTTGTCAGTATTGTGGTCTCGCGCTCCATTTCAGGGCCCAGTTTAGTAGAAAGTGGCGCGCGAGAGCGAAGCCACGTTTGTGCTTTGAAGTCCTCGCGCTCCTCCTCGTGTGTTTGTTTTTGTTGTTGTCGTCGCGCGCGATGATGGCCGGGTTCGCAGGCGCGGAGGAGAGCGGCGCACGCTTGACAGAGAGCAGCGCGGGGCGCGACGCGGAGCCGGCGCGCGGCGAGGGAGACGTGGCGGCGGCGACGGCGGAGGCGCGCGCGGGGGAGAAGCCGCCGTATTCGTACGTGGCGCTGATCGCCATGGCCATCCGGGACAGCGCGGAGAAGCGGCTGACGCTGTCCGGGATCTACCAGTACATCCTCACGCGCTTCCCGTTCTACGAGCGCAACAAGAAGGGCTGGCAGAACAGCATCCGCCACAACCTGTCCCTGAACGAGTGCTTCATCAAGGTCCCGCGCGGCGGCGGCGGCGAGCGCAAGGGCAACTACTGGACCCTGGACCCCGCGTGCGAGGACATGTTCGAGAAAGGGAACTACCGGCGGCGGCGGCGCATGAAGAGGCCGTTCCGTCCCGCGCGCGTGCACGCCGGTCCTTCTCTCTTCGGCGGGGACGCGCTCGGCTACCTGCACGCGCCCAAATACCTGCAGCCGGGCTTCATCGGAGGCGCGTGGTCCCCTGCGCCAGCGCCCGCACCCGCGCCCTACGGCTCGTGCCAGATGTCGGGTGGCCCCGTGAGCCCGGTCAACCTCAAAGGCCTGTCCGCGTGCTCCTCCTACAGCCCATACTCCCGCGTGCAAACCGTGCCTCTGCCCGGCCTCGCGAACTCCTACGGTGGCATGAGCCACGCGCACCACGCGCACCACGCGCACCACGCACACCCCGCGCACCACGCGCACCCCCCGCAACAGCTCAGCCCGGTCACCGCCGCCTCCCCTCCAGTCTCCACTGGAAACCAGTTCGCGTGCGCGCGCCCGCCCGCCGAGCTCCCAGTGATGTCCTGCCCGTACTGGGAGCACGAGACCAAACACTCCGCGCTGCACGCGAGGATCGATATTTAACTGGAACTCCCCGTCAGAGGAACATTATTATTATTTTTTTTATTGTTATTATCATTATTATTGTTATTGATGTGGAAGGAACCTTCCGCAGAACAGCTGTTCATGTTTAAAACTGAATTTCAGACTGAACTCTGTCCTCGCGCGGTCCAGGTTTAGTCTCTGGAGCTCCACGCGCCCCTGCAACAGGTCACCGAGGGTAACCGGGGTCACCGAGGGTCACTGTTTAGTGTGATTAAAGTGATTAAAATGTGTTTCATGTGATCACTGGTCTTTAAGCTTAGATCTGATTAATTAAATCTGAAGGAAAAAAAATCGCTGCTGAACGTTTGTTTGCTTGCTTCGTACAATTATTATTATTATTATTATTATTATTTATTATTATTATTATTATTATTATTATTATTATTATTATTATTATTACAAAAAATAAAGGTCAGGCGGGATATATAAAAGTCATGAAAGTAATGTGCTTGTCAGGCCGAGATTCTTCTTATTGTTATTATTATTATTATTAATGTGCGCGTTAGAACAGGACTATTATCGTTATTAGTAGTAGTAGAAGTATTACTGGTATTAGTAATATTATTAATATGCACTTCAGATTATTATTATTTCTAAAAATGATAAATGTAAAACCAGGATGATAATGATGATGAAGATTATAATTATTGATGTGTAGGTCAGGCCAGGATCAGGGTTCATGCAGCACTTTTTAAAGGATTTTATATTTTATGTTTTGTAATAAAATAATTTCTCTCACAATCCAGTTTCCACCCCTCAGTATCAGCACAGTTTTCACCATAATAAAGATTAAGGTGGTGACAGTGATGATAGTGATGATGATGCTGATGATTGTGATGATGATGATGTGCTAGTGATGATGGTAGTGATGGTGATGATAGAGACGGTGAAGATGATGATGGTGATGGCGATGATGGTGATGATGATGATAATGACGATGATGATGGTGATGGTGCTGCTGCTGCTGCTGCTGCTGTGCTAGTAATGATGACGCTGATGATGGTGATGATGGTGATGATGGTCATGATGAAGATGATTATGATGGTGATGGTGATGATTATCATAGTGGTGATGATGATGATGATTATGATGGTGGTGATGATGGTGATGATGATGATTATGATGGTGATGATGATTATGATGGTGGTAATGATGGTGGTGGTGATGGTGATGATTAAGTTGGTGGTGATGATGGTGATGATTAAGATGATTAAGATAGTGGTGATGATGGTGATGATTAAGTTGGTGGTGATGATGGTGATGATTAAGTTGGTGGTGATGATGGTGATGATGATTATGATGGTGGTGGTGATGGTGATGATTAAGTTGGTGGTGATGATGGTGATGATTATGATGGTGGTGGTGATGGTGATGATGGTCATGATGAAGATGATTATGATGGTGGTGATGATGGTGATGGTGATGATTATCATAGTGGTGATGATGATGATGATTATGATGGTGGTGATGATGGTGATGATTAAGATGGTGGTGATGATGGTGATGATGATGATTATGATGGTGGTGGTGAAGGTGATGATTAAGATGGTGGTGATGATGGTGATGATGATTATGATGGTGGTGGTGATGGTGATGATTAAGATGGTGGTGATGATGGTGATGATGATTATGATGGTGGTGGTGATGGTGATGATTAAGTTGGTGGTGATGATGGTGATGATTATGATTAAGATGGTGGTGATGATGGTGATGATGATTATGATGGTGGTGATGATGGTGATGATGATTATGATTAAGGTGGTGGTGATGGTGATGATGGTGATGATGATTATGATTAAGATGGTGGTGATGATGGTGATGATGATTATGATGGTGGTGATGATGGTGATGATGATTATGATTAAGGTGGTGGTGATGGTGATGATGGTGATGATGATTAAGATGGTGGTAATGATGGTAATGACCAGCATTAAGAGTATAATTTTTATGTGCAGCTCATTCTTATTTTGTTCTTTAACTGACATCAGATTTTTATGTTTCATTTCTCTCTTTTTCTCTCTCTCTTTCATACTTTCTTTCTTTCTCATTTTCCCCTCATTCTTTCTTTTTTTCTCTCTCCGTGACCATGGCCTCTGTGCTGACCCCCTGCCAGATGCAGTTCATCCCTTTCTCACCACACTTCTGTTCAACAGTTTAAACCGGAAGTCCGAGAGTGGATTAGAGAAGAATTCTGTTTCCGGTCAGTGTTTGGATCAGAAAGTCACAAACTCAGGCTCCGCCCCTCCTTTCACTGCACACTTCCGCTCCACCCGACCCTTTTCTGTCCCCACAATAAACCCGACAGGGATGAGGGGATGGGGATGAGGGTACAGGGGGTGGAGGTACGAGGGGACAGGGTCAAGGGGATGAGGGAAATGGGGAGACGCAGGGGATGGGGGGACAGGGGAGCATGGAGATGAGGGGACAGGGGTACGGGGGACGAGGGGACAGGGGTATGGGGGACGAGGGGACAGGGGTATGGGGGACAAAAGGGTTGGAACGTGGGGAACTAGGGGATGGGGTACAGGGACAAGGACACAAAGCAAGCCTAAAGAAAACTCCCAGAAATAAAGCACCTCATGTTGACCACTCAAGCCAAAGTTTACTCAAAGGTCACTTTTGTTTAAAAGTAAAACGTGTCACAACCAGCAACACATTTACGTAAACCCACCCATTCAGCCAATTGCAGTTTACCTTAACCACATTTTACCCCATTTTACCCTTATTTTACCGATATGTTACCCTTATTCTAACCATATTTTACCCGAATTCCTAAACCAACCTTTTTTAGGTTGGTTTTAGGTTACAGAAGGATGAACGAAAAATAACTCACCGTAAAAGATATTTCCCTTTTATTTTATGTTGACACTGTGTGTTACAGTGTGTGTTTGAACTGTTAAACTCAAACTCAGAATCAAGATTCAAGATTCTTTATTTGTCACATACACAGTTACACATGCGGTGAAATGAGTCTCTGAGTCAGACTGTAAGATTGTGTAATGAAGTTATCAAATAATTTCAATTAAATTAAAGAGAAATGTGGATGGGCTAAACTAAGGTAATAAAATAATAAAATTATATTCAAACTAAACAAATATTACAAACATTACAAACAGGAGCAAGATCTGTACAGTGTGATGTACCAGAACTGAAAAAGGAGTACTCTTATTCCTGTTTTATTGCTTGGTGTAATTGTGCAAAAGCAATAAGATTAAACATGAGTGTCATCTAAATCTAAATAAACAAACTGTAAATATAAAGGAACAAGTGGCCATGATATGTGTAAAGTACATCTGAGTGTGCTGGAGTTTGACAGTGATTTCCAGTTTCAGATTCCGTGCCCCTCTGTTCCAGCCGTTCACCAAGAACTTCATCTGAAATCTAATTTGGACACAAAAGCATTTTCATTTTCCGCAAATCTCAGTTACGGGATTAATGTTCCCATGACTACACTAAAGAACACAGGAACTCTTTCCAGGAGGCATCTGGAGCAGATCACACACTGATCAGACTCTTTTTAGAACTGTGACCACAGTCTCCACACATCCGTCTAGGTGTCTCAGAGACCCTGGGGGTCTCTGGTGGTCCTGTGAGGGTCTCTGGTGGTCCTATGGGGGGTCACTGGTGATCTTGATGAAGCGGCTAAATGACGTTTATCCTGTTTTTTGTCAAAAATCAATAAAACTCCTAAGAACTCTGGGAAACCATCCCACTTGTTATCATCTGACAGAGTTTGTCTCTGCAAAGCAACTGTGATCTTTACGCCCTTTGGTAGAATTAAACTATAATGAAAACTGCTTCAGAACAAATTTCCTCAACATCCTGATCTAGATCCTCACCATCTTCATCATCGTCACTATCACAGCTTTAATTGTGTAACAGGCAATATTTCTACTGTCACCCACGTTGAGCATTATCTGCACTTTTTGTGGGCAGCTGGAGGGTTAGTGGTTAGGGAGTTGGCCCTGAGATCAGACGGTCGTAGGTTTGAATCTGCTAGTGGCACCACTGAGGTACCCTTGAGCATGGTACCGTCCCCACACACTGCTCCCCGGGTACTTTGTTCCTGGCTGCCCACTGCTTCACTTGGTTAAACACAGAGAAAGAATTTCACACTGTGTGCTATTCTGTGGTGTGTTCATGTCTGACTATAAGAGGCAACTTCATTTTATTTATAAATCAGCACAGAGATCAGCAGACTCAGGTTCCTCCACAGGCTAAGTCTGGCCTGCAGGACGACAGAGCCACTTCTGTCCTGGTTGTCAAACTTGAGACCCTGGTGGAGTGTCTGAGAGGAGAATGCTAAAGAAGCTTCTCTGCATCATGCACGCCTCCTTAGGCCATCAAAGCCACACTGCAAAAGACTCATCGCCTCTAAACGCAGAACTGAACTCCACAGGAAATCATTTCTACCTGTGGTCATAAGACTCCTCCTTGTTCTGTAGGGGAACTTTGAACTTTTCTTTAAGTCATTATTCTGTTCTGAACCAGATTTGTGCAATATACAACTGTTTAATCTATGATTTTGATTGTATATTACTGAATGTTAATCTCATTACCTTATCATCTGCTGCGATTTTATTGCATTTATTTTTATTGCATTAGCAGTAAGTCAGTTTTATAAGTAATTCTGCGTGATTGATCTGTTGGAACAGCACACTAAATCTTACACACAGTAATGTAAGTGCTACACTGTTATTTATAACACTAACGTCCTTGTCATTGTGTTGCACTATTGCTTATTGTCTTTTTAGTTTTTTCTATTTTCTTTTATATTTAATTCTTTCTTTTTTCACTGAGCATACTAAAGACACAAGAAAAAGACAAAAGACACAAGGATAAATTAAGTTTTTATCTTACAGTTCCTTCATATCAGAACCAGCAGGGGGTGAAGCGAGGGGCAGAACGTACACTAGAAGGCGCTGCACCTGCAGTTTATATGAAACCAAAACTTGTGGGGAAAGTGCAGAACTGCGCCCCCTGCTGTTCTTTCAGCTCTGCAGGGAATTTCACTCACACAAACGTATCCATACTCACTCACACACACAAATATGGATAAAAGTATTGGGATGCCTGAGCATTACACAATCAGGGACATTAATGACGTTGCAGGCAAATCCATAGACTTTAATATGGAGTTGGTCCCCTTTCCAGCCATAACAGCTTCCACTCTTCTTGTAAGGCTTTCCACAAGATTTTGGAGTTTCTGTGGGAAATTTTGCCCATTCATTCTACAGAGCAGGGGTGCCCAAACCTGCCCAGAAGGGACCACTGTGGGTGCAGGTTTTTGTTCCTACCAAGCAGGAGGCACACCTGATTCCACCTCTGTAATCAGTTGGTCTTGGTTTTCAGTTACTCAGGTGTGGCTTCTTTTTGGTTGGGACGAAAACCTGCACCCACAGCGGCCCTTTCTGGACAGGTTTGGGCACCCCTGCTATAGAGCATTTACGAGGTCAGGCGCTGATGTTGGACGAGAAGGTCTGGCTCACAATCTCCGTTCCAGTTCATCCCAAAGGTGTGGTAAGTGCTTTGTGCAGCATCAAATTTTTCCACACCAAACTCCTCCAGCCACGTTTTTATGGAGCTCGCTTTGTGCACTGGGACAGTCCTGCTGGAATAGAAAAGGTTCTTCCCCAAACTGGGTCCACAAAGTTGGAAGCATGGCGTTGTCCAAAACATCTTGGTCTGCTGAAGCATTAATATTCACCTTTGGCAGAAGGGGCACAAATCATGGATAACAGGTACTTCTGTCCAAGTATTATAATATATTTACTTGTGTATTTACCTGCTATAATTTCACACAGCAAAGCAGAGCAGACTGGGTTTGAGCAGTGTGTCACTCATGGAGTAACAGATCATTAAACACTGCAGAACCAGTGAACGGGCTGAACTGAATCACAGAATCCGAATTTACAAACATGCTTAAAACTCAACTATTCATTTTTGGTGCACTAAAATACTGAAGTTCATCATGAAGACTCAAATTTCAGCAACTTGTGTTCCAGGTATTCTGTAGTAATGTATATTGAAGGTAAAACAAACGAACATGATTTTAAATTTTTTTATTTCAAACTGTTTTTAGAGCGAACAGCAGGACTGGTGTTGAGTTGCTACTCTGGGGATTTTGTTTGTGGGGGTTGGAGGGGTTGCTGGTCCATCACTGCAGCTCTTCAAACACTGGAGGGAAACAAAGGAAATGGTCCACTAAACCATTCAGTTTTACACTCACAATCACACTCCTAACTAATGACCAGGTTTAACATAAAAACCAGCATTAAGTGAAGAGCATCATTCTGAACTTTTAAAGAAGTTTTGGATTTTAAAGAAGTTTTTAAAGAACTTTTAAAGAAGTTTTGGATCAGCACATCTATTCTACTGTAAATATTATATACATTATTACACATGTGTATATTTGCCAGTTCTATTATTCTTATGCTAGTTATTGCAGTGTCTCAGAAGCAACTCAGGGTTCAGTGTGAGGAACATCGACTCTTGTCCTTCCATCTCAGATATAAAGATAAGGGGGCCCAGTCAGAGCATATTAAGTGAAAAAATATTAAGACTTCTGCCTCATTAGCATAGAACACCTGAACTCCTAAAACCATAAAACCATGTCTGGAGCTGATGGGACGTATGCTCACCTAACGAAGCCTCCTTGCTTCTCTTTCAGACTCCAGAAGGGTCAGAACATCTCCCTCTCTCACCGGGCCCTTCACGTTCCTGATGATGGATCTGTTACTGTCGTCCATGAACTCAACTCGCACCTGCAGAACAGACGATCAGTAAATGAGCTGCCAGCCTGGAGCCTTCAGGACTTTTCAAAGCACAAATTTAGGGAAAAAAATGACTGGCCTGAAACATTTTAAATAAGTAGTCAGGCCTTAAATTTATGAACTATGAACAGACTGAAGATCAGTTTGAGGTTCAGAGATCCATCAGTTACTGAGGACTGAAAAGCAATCTCTTATGACCAAGAATCTTATTAATTAATTAGAATAAAAGTCCTGAAGCAGCAAAGCAGCTGTTTCAGAAACATGAAGAGTTTCCCCAGCTAAAAATGTGAAGTTCCAGGGATTTTGCAGGACATCCGAAAATAGCATTTTTGGCTTTTTATATTTTCTTCTCCTCCACCTGGGAGAAAACACCCCAATGAAACAACTGGAAAACAAACTGCAATCATGAGAACATAACTGAGCAGTCCAGCTGTGACACGATCAGCTCTGTAACTTTATGAAAAGATGCAACACTGATGACCCGGTGTCCCTCAGAACCCCAAAACCCGCATCATTAAACATTCAACAATAAAGTTTTAATGGGAAAACCCACTAACATGTCATAAGGTCAAATAGTCCGCAAAGAAAAGACTTGGTTCAGACTCTCCACTATTTTATCAACATCCAGATAAAACAGCTGTATGTGTTGGAGACGTCGGGTTCTATTCACCTCCACTGTAAAAAAAAAAAAAAAAAAGCAGAGTCCCTGCAACAAACCATTTTAGACCATATAGTGGGACAGCATTGGGTATTCCAGGTTTTTTGTTTTAAATATAGGTGATGTTTTTTATACCTGGGTGCACTGGCCCTGAGAGCCGGTTCTTCCGAGCACTTTGGTGACCTGAAACAGAACCAGAATCAGATTCAGAAACCTAGAAGAGCGCTGAGGTTCTAACAGCAGCCAGGACAAATTTTCAGTTCCACTTTACCAACATCATTTATGTTTGGGCTCAGCTCGACCAGCAGTTTAAACCTCCAGAAAAGTTTTGAAATCAAAATTCCTTTGTGTCAGCACTTTGTTTATGCTTACTGCTTGTTTATAGCTCTAAAACAGAGCTTTAAATTAAACATATGGTGGAAAGTTTCTAAGTACTTGAGGAATGTATGTTTTCCACGCCCATGTCATATGGCCCATCAGTGGTTCTCACACTCCTACAGGTGTTCAGTTTTGGAACTAAGTAGATGGAAGCTTTTTAATGATACTGCATATTCCTGTGCCTTGAAAATCCAAATTAACCAAAAGAAATGTGACATGTTGACATAAGTTTTACATACAGATACAGTCTGGAGTCAATCTGACACCAAAGAATGACATACAAAATGTGTAGAGAAACAAAACACTGTTTACAGTTTGTCCCTATTACATTAGGAAGTCATTTAATATAAGTCAATTTGGACACATTAAATGTTCAACCAGGTCAAATTGATCCGTAAAGGGAGGCTTAAGACAGGATGGCTCTCAACACTCATTTTTTAAATAATGTAGTAACTGTGAATATAATTGACTATTTGGACCATTTTATAAAAGCCTGGCTGATGGAGCAGTAAAGACGTGCAGAGCCTTGAGTGGATGATTTTACACCGGATTAGTGATGTATAATCTAAACTACAATAAAGTCCTACAGTATTTTATAAAAGAAAACGTAATATTAAAAAGGTGAACAATAAGGTTAACAATAGGTTCAGTAATAAGGTTAATAGCTTCAGTAATGTAAGGTAAAGAGGTTCAACAATATAAACAAAATCATTACCAAATTAAGCAATTTTGTATAGATAATTGCACTTAATCTCGGGCGAATCTGATACTTCAGAAATTTAATAGATTCAGTATAAATAAGGTTATAAATTCAAAAATAAGGCTATTAGCTTCACTAACACGGTTAACATAGGTACAACTCACGTCATTAAATGAAGCGGTTTAGCTTAGTTAATGGCAATTAATCTCAATTGCAAACGTGGTCCTAAATAATAAAAAAAAACTTACAGCTTTGGTAACAAAGAATTTAAGGTGGAAAACACGAATAAATCTCCAGTTTCAGCCTCTTTACACAACATTTACCCACAGACTGGTCAGAGGATTGTGTAAGATATGAAATAAACATTAAAATAACTACCAAAATAAACATTTAAATTGATTCGTTTTAGTGGAAATCGCTTTGTGAGGCCGCGAGGCGCCAAAACCGACCAAAAACACACGCGAGCTCCACAAACACAGACTCTAACAGACTCCAAACACAGTTAGATGTAAAAAGTGACATATTTTGATGGTTTTAAAGTGCGCTTTAAAGTATTTTATGATAAATTCTCACTCGGGCCAGTTTGATGGGCTGCACGCGGCTGGCGTCCATGATCACGGGAGACAGGAAAGGAAGTGACGCAGCACGGCCCCCCTTTTTATCCCACCGGAAACCTGCGCTTTAATAATAAAAATAATATTTTTTATCATTTATATAAAAGTGATGATAAACTTTTTTATAATGTTTGTAAAATTAAAATAATATAGAAGTACAAAACTGGCAACATTTATGACGCAATTACGAAATATTCAGCAAAGAGAGAAATCAGTCTTACAAAATAAAAGTCAAGCCAGCGCTCTCTCTATCTCTCTCGTTTTAAATCAATTCTGTGGTGATCGATTCAAGTTTATAAATAAAAAAGAATCACTGCTTAACTATAGTTAGATAGATAGATAGATAGATAGATAGATAGATAGATAGATAGATAGATAGATAGATAAGCACATATCTTTGTTGTTATTGCTTGAAAAAAACTAAATGTAATCAAATACACTATGTGGACAAAAGTATTGGGACACACCTGTTTGGGGACACACGTGGTTTGGGGACTTGACACCTTACTTCCAGTGAAGGCCAATCTTAATGCTTCAGCAGACCAAGACATTCTGGACAACGCCAGGCTTCTTAGTGGACCCAGTTTGGGGAAGAACATTTTCTATTCCAGCATGACTGTGCCCCAGTGCACAAAGCGAGCTCCATGAAGACATGGCTGGATGAGTTCTGTGTGGAAGAGCCTGACTGGCCGCACAGAGCCCTGACCTCAACCCCAGAGAGTGTGAGCCAGGCCTTCTCATGCAACATCAGTGCCTGACCTCATAAATGCTCTACAGAATGAATGGACACAAATTCCCACAGAAACTCCAAAATCTTGTGGAAAGCCTTCCAAGAAAAGAAGAAGCTGTTATAGCTGCAAAGAGGGATGAGCTCCATATTAAAGTCTATGTATTTAAATGCAGTGTCATTAAAGTCCCTGTTAGTGTAATGGTCATGTGCCCCAATACTTTTGTCTATATAGTGTATTTAAAAGGAAGATTAATAGAATGACTAACCATGAAAATGCTTTTACTGAATAAATAATGTAAATATAAAAGTAACACCACAAATCAGGTGTTTCCATGTTTTTGATAAAGAAGATAAGAGAACACATGCTGGAGCAACTGACTGGTGGATTAGCTGTTCTGTTCAGTCTCCTAAACACAGCAAGAAAGGCCTCTTTAGTTCTGTTTAAATATAATTTGATGAAAGCCTCATTCAGATCAGTTTAAGGGCAGAATTATAATAGACACATCCAGTTCTCCTATATGCCTCTTCAACATTTTGAGAAAAAATGGTAAAAATGGCCTTCCAGTTTTTGCTGTACTGCAACAGTGAACTGCTGTCCCGAAAACGGCTGACCCGAACCATGGCTCCAAACACATGCAGATCTTGAACTCTGTGTGGTCTATCTGAACCCAGAAACTCAGAATAAGACTCCTCATCCAGCCTGTTTCTCCTGGACATAACTGAGCTCAGTTTAACATCAGCATGAGATTCTAACCATTTTCTACCACTTCTTAAATTCAGCTCTTAAGGAAGTGCCTTCCTCTAATCTCAGCCCGATCCCAGTTTAAGATCTTAAAATGCTTTCTTTTCTTTCACTGCTCTGTGTCTCAGATCATTAAATCTTCAAATAAACCAGAAGATCTCAAAGAAAACTTGGTTGTCTTATAAATGAGTCTTTACAACGTCTGAAATTTGTGTTAGTGATCAAATTCATGTCTTGATCCATAGGGTGGTTAAAGAGAACAAAACAGCAACTTCAGTCTTAAGAATCAGACGTCATAAATCTCCAAAAAAGGAGATTATTTATTTCTGATCAGAAAAAGAAAAGACTGTTATGAGCAGTAAAATCGTACTCTGGGGTGTGTTTTAGGTTAAGCGTTTTAGGTGAAGTGTTTTAGGTAAAGTGCTGTAGGTGATGTGTTTCAGGTGAAGTGTTTAAAGTGAATAGTTTTGGATGAATTTTTTTAGGTGAAGTGTTTTAGGGTAAATTGCGGTAGGTGAAGTGTTTTAAGTGAAGTGTTCTAGATGAAGTGTTTCAGCTGAAGTGTTTTAGGTAAAGTGCTGCAGGTGATGTGTTTCAGGTGAAGTGTTTTAGATTAGGTGTTTTAGGTGAAGTGTTTGTTTTAGGTGAAGTGTTTTAGGTGAACTGTTTTAAGTGAAGTGTTTTAGATGAAGTGTTTTAGGTGAAGTGTTTCAGGTGAGGTGTTTTAGGGGAAGTGTTTGTTTTAGGTGAAGTGTTTTAGATGAAGTGTTTTAGTTGAAGCTCTTTAGATGAAGTGTTTTAGTTGAAGCTCTTTAGATGAAGTGTTTTAGATGAAGTGTTTCAGATAAAGTGTTTTAGATGAAGCACTTTAGATGAAGTGTTTCAGATGAAATGAAGTCCTTGTTTTAGATGAAAAGTGTTTTAGGTGAGGTGTTTCAGGTGAAGTGTTTCAGGTGAAGTGTTTTAGATGAAAAGTGTTTTAGGTGAAGTGTTTTAGATGAAGTGCTTGTTTGAGATAAAGTGTTTCAGGTGAAGGGTTTTCGGTGACGTCCTGCTTTAGCGCTGGATTTACTGCCCAAGGCTCTTGTTCGTTTCACTCAGGTGCGAGACATGAATCATATTCTGTTATCATATCTGTCCGATATGAAATCACTGTTTACTGGAAATTCTTATCACTCTGTTTACATCATAAGGCACGTTTGTCAATCAGTTAAGCTCTTGGCAACCATGACCAGTCATCACAATAAACAAACAGAATGTGAGACAGATCTGACTCCAAGACCTCCAGTTTTCTAAGAAATTAATTATGTGCAGTTTTTTGATTGCCTCTGCACAATTTTGAAAACAGGGCCTACTTTGTCAAAACGCTACACACAATTGGCACAACCTCACACCCATGTAGCAAAAACACCTCAGATGTTTTGCAAAATGGAATATTTCAGACAAGACTATTCAATTATTAATAAAAACTTTATTTTGTCATCATTTTGCTCATGGGTCACATGATCTAATACTGTTTGAATGAGTTACACACTAAAGCACTCAACCTACAACACTTGTAGCATTTCTACTTTCCTAATGATTCAAGTACTCAAAGTAATCTTTATTTAAATATTTATTGACTGTATGTCTCTCCATATTCTCAAGACAGTTAATACTGAACAAAACATCTTCAGAACAAAACCCAGCTTTCATTCTGTGCTGCTGGCCTAGCAACCTGATCTCAATTCATAAATTCATTATTATTACACTTTTAGTGGCAAATGTGTTGTACATTTTCACAATATTGCATACAAGCGTTCATTCATAGGCTACAACAGAAGACCACTTTGCAAAGATGGTGAAACTGGAGGCAAAGATGGTGAAAAACTCTTGTAGCGAAGCGTTGTCGCAGTACGAAAAAATGAACCGATGTCCTAGCACAAAAAAAAAGGCCTAAAGCGTGATCGCAGCACGTTTTTGAATAGATTGTATATCATGATGGCTTCATGAAAACTCGTGAGACTGGGCTTGGCGTAATGATTGGGTTCCCTTGACCAAGGTAAAGTCCCCATAGCTCCTCAGGCGCTGTGTTCCTGGCTGCCCACTGCTTCACTTGGTGAATAGGTTATAGGCAGAGGAAGAATATCATGCTGTTCACACTGTGTGGTGTGGTGTGTTCACGTATGACAAATGGTCACTTTACACTTACACTGTAAGCCACTGTAGCTCAGCAAACACATTCAGTAGCACAAGTTTCATTTAAAAAAATTGGTCCTCTCCTTTATTGCGCATGTCCTCCTTCTGTTCTGGGCCATCCTCTGCCTTAGCCTCAGCCTCTCTGTGTGCCTCTACCTCTACTTCAGCCTCTCTGTGTGCCTCTACCTCTACTTCAGCCTCTCTGTGTGCCTCTACCTCTACTTCAGCCTCTCTGTGTGCCTCTACCTCTACCTCAGCCTCTCTGTGTGCCTCTACCTCTACTTCAGCCTCTCCCTGTGCTTCTGCCTGTACTTCATCCTCTACCTC
>JBBPCX010103003.1:0-22593 GCA_037974365.1 Hydrocynus forskahlii
TCTGCCAAATAGTGGCAGGTCTTTAAGCGTTAATTGCGTTAAAAATATTAACGCGTTATTTTTTTCTGTGATTAATTCATCTAATCAACGCGTTAAATTCCCAGCCCTAATATATACATATATATATATATATATATATAATGTGATATATACACTAAATGTATATATATATGATATATAAGATCATTGACAATATATACGCGGGAAACAGTTATGATGCGGGAATGTTGGACTGTATCTGCCAGAGCAGCGTCACAGAGCAGCAGCCAATCAGCAGCAAGGAGAAAGGAATAACGCTCCTGGATTGGCTACTTTCAAACCTCCCACATCTGCGTACAGGGGTATTTCACCATCCCAAGATGTGCTTTTGTACATGGTTGCTTTGTGTTCTCTTGACAGTACTAACATTTATACAGTTATATCTTTCTTTATAATTGAGCACTAAAATGCGTGAAAATTTTAATATTGCCACAAAAGGATATTTGCGGTTTCTGCAAATTTGCGGGGGTTTCCGTGAACAATTATTTCAGTTCTAAGAAAAAATCAGTGAACGACTGAGGCCGCAAACTCTGCAAGCGTACACTGTATACTTGCACCTTCAGCACGCTTTCTGAATAACGTGCTACCGAAGGCTGTCCCCTGATTGGTCAGCAGCTAAGCTCTGATTGGTCCCAGAATGTATATATGATAACTATGATATAAACTCTCATTGACTGTGTACAAGGCGGGGCAGGTGGGGTAGGTGGGGATGGGGAAGTAAAATCCTTCACCTGTTTGCTGATGTGAGCAGTGAAAGAGAAACATCACAGAGCCGCTGATTACACAGACAGCACACAGGTGTGTCTAAAGCAAAGTTAAAACACACAGCTGGGAGCAGACACACTCTCCATCCCCGCAGCTCCTCCACACCCTGGACCTCCTGGAGAAGATCGGCCTCCAGACCTCATGAACTGCTTACAAACCTCATTTGGACTCGATGGCAGGTTTCATACATCCTCTAACGCCGATTTCGTGGGCCAAGCATTCTTAATGCTGACATATAGGCTTAATCCCGTGAGGCCTGTGCAGCACGTCACCCCTGAACCCTCTCATTATTCGGCGTGATCGCAATGTTTCACGGTCATTTACGGATTTCTTCACCCCTGCGAGACGCTCACGCCTACTTTAAGGGAGGGTTTGTGCTTCAATCGCTTTCTGTCTTCTTTAATTAGATCAAAAGAAAGAAAACAAAGATTTGAAGGGGAACAATAGGGTAATTTTGAAACTGGTATTATTATTACTTTTATATGTAAACAGGAGGGTTAAAGGGGCTTTGAGCTTCGCCAGAATTCACTGATGAAATGACTGATGACATTCACTGATGAAATCTTGCTTAGTGATCTCACAGAGGAGGCTGTAGCCACGCTCTAGAAAAAGTGGTGTGACTTAAATAAGAAATACTCAATGGAGTATAACAGTGTTGAAAAAAACACTGTAAAATCCAGAAAATAGCATTTATAAGCACTGGAAAGTGTGCAAGATTTGCTTTTGGTGTAAAAACAAATGAAACTCCTAAAACAAAGCTGTGTCTTCTTGTATCACTCTTACATAACGATGTAGCACTTAATATACTCCTCTGGTTCTCACACTGTCCTGAAACTTGAATGTGTCCTCATATTGATAAAAGCATCTGCAAAATGAATGTAATGTCATGTACTCAGTAAAGTACGTCCGTACAAGAAAGAGTTACATACTTTAAGTACATAGAACTAAATAGAAGTATTATTTACCAGTCATATGTTTATATGTCTATCTATTTACACAATATTAGCAAAGTTTACAATATTTTTGCATAAACTGAAATTTGACTCAAATTACTTTTCAGCAAAGAAAAGCAAAATTTCTAGAAAAATCCTGAACATCAGATTTTATGTTCTACTTTACTTTCACAGTTTATTTGTTTTAACAGTTGTTTACAATTTATTAATACGCTTAAAATGTATCTAATTTTTTTACTTCAGAAAAGTGAAGCCGATCTACTAACTTTTTAAAGTTTAACTTTTTATTTAAACATTTTTCACATAGATCAGTCACATGATGTACAATTTCAAGTACATTATTCTAATAAATAATTTCATTAATAAATAGCATATATCATTCCACCAGACCTCCTTTGTGTGATTTTTTTTTTCAAATTCATTTGAGATGCTCATCACTGTAAACTTCAGTCATTTTGTTACCAAATAATAAACACATTATAACGTAACGGTATTTAATACAAAAACATTCACTTTCTGTCATATTTTTCTCTTACAAAGTTTCCACTCCAACCACAGTGTATATCCCACTTCCTACAATGGGGTGCATCCCTGCTCCCTACAGAGTGCACTAAAACACACAAAGCTATTTGTTACTCAGCTGCATGTGCACAATTCCATACCTCACTAAAGGAGCTCAGTCTTGGAGCACAAATCGGAATTTCATCAGTATTTACGGTGAGAGGAGCTGTTTGGGCTCTGGGTTTACTGCTGGTTATGGTGGATCTGACAAAAACACACACGTTTTGAAGCTTGTGGGACATTTGAGAGACTCTTTAGTTAGTAAAAGTACAGTAAAGTACAGTGAAGTGACCATGTGTTATACGTGAACACCACAAAATTCTTCCTCTGCATTCACCAAGTGAAGCAGAGGGCAGCCCGGAGCACAGCACCCGGGGAGCAGTACGTGGGGATGGTATCTTGCTCAAGTGTTCCTCAGAGATGCCACTAGCAGTCCTGGGATTTGAACCCACAACCATCTGGTTACAGGGCCACCAGCTGCAGGATTACCAACTCTCCTGCACTGAGCGTGAGACACACGCGTCTCACTGTCATCTCACGCTCTCACGCCATACCTCCGATTTCTCACGTTGAAAATCTATTTTATCAATTGGATCTAGGCTGCCCATTGCGTCGGGCCTTACGCACTGCTGAACAGGCAGGGAGGTGTTCCTTCCTGTGCACATTCCTCTACAGTAGGTGGCGCCCCTAATGATGCTGCACTCGTCGGTAGCTGAAGAAGCACCGCCCCCCTCCCCCTGCTCACCGCTCTTGACTTCGGTCACATACCCCAAAATCTCATTCCCAAGGTTTTTGGAAAAGTTGGCAACCCTGCAGCTGTCTCTTTAGGCCTATTGACTATCATTTAACCTGGTAGCTGTTATCCAGCTAATTAGTTTAATACTTTTTAATCTGTTAGCTAGTTGTCTTTTAACACGTTTGTTCGTCTGTTATCTTTTGGCCTGTAAACTATACTTTATCTGTCAGGCCTTGTTTACCCTGTTAGCTAGTTATCTCTAAGCTTGTCATCTTTTAGCCTGTTAGCTGGCAGATTTTGTTTAGCCTGTTAGCTGTGTTTTGGCCTGTTAGCTATCGTATAGCCTAGTTCCAGCTAGGAAAATAACTTGCTAAAATAACGTGTTCATCTATCAGGTCACAGATGATTCCATTCACAGTACAGTTTATCTTGTTCCGTTGTAGGTGAGTGTGTTATTAGTCGATTACTTCAAACTCCAATCAGCCCATTTAATGTCATCACCAGGACTACCTGTTTTATAGCAGTGTAATAACTGCATACCTCAAAGAAATGGGTAGGGTATATTTTGAACTTTTTTGACATCTTCATGTTTATATAGTTATTTGGTTTGAGCATGAACAACATTTGACAAAAAAATAGAATTCGCTTTGGGTTTTTCAGAGGCCAGGACGTCCCTGGCCAGAAGCCCTGCTGTAGAAATGTCGGGTTGGTGTGTAAAACCTGTAGAAATGTAGAGATGGCAGGGTGGTGTGTAAAAACTCACCTAGCCGTTACATTAGACTCCCGCGCACAGTCACAAACCTGTTGAATTTTCTCTGGCCTCCGCTGCTTCAGCTATAAATACATGAGTGGTGTGAGGAGCAGAGTGTAGGTTTTAGTTGAAAAATGTAAAGCCACATAAACACACAAACACACAGAGTTTTAGAGGTTTGAAGTTGCGGTTTATGATCATTTTGTACTGATCTGCAGACAAATTCCATTTTTAACCTAAATTTGCTATCTATTTGTCCCAAAGTGTCTTAATTGATGCTAACAGAACAAAGTTATAGCTGTTCATCTTTATCTTGTTATCTTGGTGGCCATACTGAAACCTAATTTAAGTTCATGAGTCATACAGTGTCAGAAACCACATAAGTCTATTATAGACTACTTTAATGAACATCAGATGTCCAAATCACACCACTGACCCCAGAGGTCTACAATCAGCCGAGAAATGTTTGGAGCTTTTTAGTTTTGAACTGGTGCTGCAAGGATAACATCGCTAACACTAGAAATCAGTAGTCACTCAAATCTTTTACTATAACACATCCCCAAAATTTCTTCGAACCAGCTCAAACCACATCCCGCTCTTCATTAAGGTGAAGCAGACTGGTGGACATGATTTGAAACGCAGTATTACTCACTGTGAGCTGTAAAAATGAAACTAAACTTCAGCATGTAGCTGTATGCTGCCTTTTTACCTAATAAGGTCTGTTTTCACAAACTGCTTCAGGAGCAGGAGCACTGATTTAGAGTCACTTTCTGTAACATCTGAGATCAGTCCTGTTCACAAAGCACTCTGCTGTGTGGTTTAGGAGGGGGAAGGCCACCCTACCAACCTATTACACCAAGTTGGCAAATCTGTAATCGACTCGCTTATGTGGTTTCAGATGCTGTACAACTCACTGTTATCTCTTATTCACATTAGCCTTGTAGCTCCAGTGTGAAGTGCTACAGAAAGATGAGGAACCAGGTCGGAGTGCAGGCGGTTTTTAGAAATGGAGCAGGATGCGTCTGGCCCTCCGGAGGTCATAGGTCAAACAGTGTGTCCAAAGACACAGCGCAGGACAGCAGGAAGCGACGGGTCAATTAACGTCAGAGGGAACTGAAGAGTGGGACCTGTTCATGTCCATGAGCAACAGAAACTTTGATGTGGCGAGACATGCTGGACAGAGGGGGACCGTAAATATTCTGCTGGTGGGCCGTCCACACTTCGGCAGGTTTGGGAGGAAGTGAGCGATCTGGTGTTAACTCGACTCGGATTAGGATGAATGGGAACGTTTTTGAGCGGCTCTCTGATCCCAAAACTATTTTAAGAGTCTTATTATTATTCAACATCCAAAGCCTCTGGCAGGCTAGTCCGGCAGTGGCGCTCTGGGCTTAGTGCGAGAGATCAGGCCGGAGCGGCGTTTCTGGGAAAAAAGAGAACAAAAGGGGCAACTGAACCGAAACGTTTACGTCAGATTGTTTGCCATCTTGGCCTGGAGCCGTCAAAGCAAGCCTAAAATCCCCTCGGGGAGGATATAGGTGTACCTACTGTCGCGTGTATATCATTGGATCATTGGTTTGTGTGCCCCCTGACACCCCGGTCCAATGATATTTTGTGCTGACACACACAAAATAAGCCCCCGCACTCCATGGAGAACACACTTCTGCACATATTTACATACAGCCTGTGCACTTTACAGTTTTTTATGATTTTTGTTAATGTTAATATCACGTAAATAGAAATTGTGCACAAAAAATGTAAGAAAAAAATATATAAGCTTAAATGTAATCATATATTTATATGTTTATCTACATTGAGGAGAGCCTAGTGGTTAGGGCGTTCGCCCTGCAATCAGAAGGTTGTGGGTTCGAATCCCAACTGCTAGTGTCACCACTGGGATACCCTTGAGCATCCACACACACTGCTCCCCGGGCGCCCCTCATTGGTGGCAGCACACTGCTTCACTTGGTGAATGCAGGGAAAGAACTGTTCACACTATGTGTTGCTCTGTGGTGTGTCCACGGGTGACTATAAGGGTTAATAAAAAAATAAGATAAAAAAAATACTGTTTGTCGCAATAAGGGAAAGAGACTATAAGGGTTAATAAAAAAATAAGATAAAAAAAATACTGTTTGTCGCAATAAGGGAAAGAGAGATAGAAAGAGAAAGGAAGGGTAGGGAGAGGAAAAGAGAGAAAGAGAAAGAGAGGGTAGCAAGAGAAAGAGAGAAGAAGAAAATTGAGAGAAAAGAGAAAGGGGGGAAAAGAGAGAGAGAGGGAAAGAGATGGATGAAGAGGGAGAGGAAGAGAGGAAGAGAAGAGAGAGAAGGAAGGGTGGGGAGACAGGGAAAGAGAGGGAAGAAGAGCAGTGAGAGAAAAGAGAAAGGGTGGAAGAAGAAAGAGAAAGACAGGGAAGAAGAAAAGAGAGATAAAAAAGAAAAGAGAGAGAAAGAGAGAGAGAGAGAGACTGGCTCTGTTGGCTATGAGAATAAGTTATTACAGCAGAATCAATAAACAAACATATATTTAATTGATATTTATATGTAATAATGGATGTACTGTGGCCAGTAGGGGGCGACAGGTGTGTGTTCCCCAATGGTGGGCTAGAAAGCCCTTCTGTGCTGGCACTGCCAACCACAGGCAACTTAAAAGCATCTGCACACACACACACACACACACACACACACACACACACACACACAGCCCGTCCACTCCACAGCAGGCCTGACCACACAGTGAACCCATAGCTACTGTCGCCCAGGCGCTCGTGCCAGACCAATGTGTGCAGAACTTTGGTTTAGATCTCTTAGATTTCCCTGGCTTTTTTTCTTCAGCAGATCCTGTTCAAGGTTGTCAGCCAACTACTAAATAACATAAAATAAAAGCCCAACACAAAAGAGAGAAAGAATGCCATGAGGACACAACACCCACACCAATAGGAAGCTTTAAGGTGAATGTCCTGTTTGCTGGGTGATAGCAAATGTTTTGGAACCATGAGGACATTTTCAGAAGTTTGAAAGCTAGTTGTTTCTTATTTTAGCTTTTTTATTTTAACTTTATACAATTACAGCATTTGGCATTTATCCAAGCACCTGCAGTCATTAAACAGTGGTGTCAGTTAGTCTTTTCCAGTTTGCAATATGCCATTGCAATTTCTAGCCTGCTATTTCATGTCAGGCTAATAGTGAGCTACTGAACATGCCAATGTAGCCTTTGTTGTTTTCCTTCCCTTTTTTTAAGAGCCTTGTCATTGCTCGCTAGCTGACCTGCTAGCTTGTGACAGACTAATGTTGTTCAACTTCAACTGTTATTAAGCGTTTGTTGTGTGTTGAGCTTTCTTACCATTACTTGCTAGCTTGTTTTAGGCTAAGCCTGGAGATCCTAACTCGATAATGTAGCTTTGGTTGTGTGTTGAATTCTACACAAAGTCTTAGTTTTGCTTGCTAGCCTGATTGCAAGTTTGTGACAGGCTAATAGCAAGCTACTTAACTTGGATTAACTTAAATTACTTAACTTAGATTTTGTGTGATGAGTTTTCCTCTCACTTTTTAAAGATCCTTGCCATGGCTTGCTAGCTGACGTGCTGGCTTGTGATATGTAAATGTTGTTCTGCATAAATTTACACTTAGCATTTATTGTGGTAGTAACTAAGCTGTTACTACTACTGGCATTGAGCAATAACAATAAGAGGAATTTTGATTGTTTGTGTGTTATTATTGTTTTCGTTGACAACAATGATAACAGCACACAAACTGACATTTAGCTTGCACTAACCACACACACACACACACACACACACACACACACACACACACAGTTCACACTATGAGGACATGTTGTGTTTGTAGGTGTTTCCACAGAAGGACACCAAGAGAGCCATACAGAGAGATGTCTAGAATGAGTGTGTGTGTGTGTGAGTGTGTGTGTGTGTGTGTGTGTGTGTGTGTGTGTGTGTGAGTGTCAGTGTGTGTGTGTGTGTCTGTGTGTCTGTGTGTGTCTGTGTGTGACAGAGATAAATGAGGCTCAGAAAGAGCCGCACGGCTCAGTTGCTGCAAAACCCTGCGACACCAATCAGCATCATGAATACACACACACACACACACACACACACACACACATATGCAGGGAAAAAGCCAATTGTTCAGTTACTTGTAATGCAGCAGCATTATTTATTTTTTGTTTGCTTGTTTACTTGTTTAAAACCACACATTCAGTGGCATGTCAAATGGACTATAAAATTATAATTCATGTTGATTAATTGGCCCACTGTGAACCTACTTTTTCACCTTTATTATTATTACTGTTTATCTTTCTTTATCTCAATTTACCCAATTAAGTGTCATGGCCACTTCTCTAGTGCTGTGCCCCTGCAGTCCCGCTCTCTAGAATATTGAATCTGGGAGAGCTCACCTGAGGACCCATGTCAAGACAACACTACTCACCTGACAACTGGCAGTTGCAACTCCCTCGTTCACAGAGTTTGGATGACATTTCCAGATGGTCTTTGACCATCCAGTCCTGGGACAGCCTAGCAGTGAGCACTTACTGCAACTTCGCCAGGATGGTCAGTTGGTCAGTGATTTGTCCTCCGCGTTTAGGGGCGGACAGCATCTGGAATGACTTGACACTTCTGGAGATGGGCTGCCAGGAAGCTGGTGTTGATTTGGATGGTGTCATTCAGCTGGCTATATTGGATCGACATCTGTAGGGTAAGAAGCATCACACACTTCAATCTGGATTGAAATCACACATTTGACCCCCTGCCCGGCTGACTGCCACATACCCCAGTGAACTGATGGTGTCAGAGACTATGTTGCTGGGTTCTGATACCATCCTGGCAGACTATGCATGTACTGTGGGAGGAGGGACATAGGTGCAAACAGAGCCTGCTGAGGAAGAAAAATGCCACTAAAAAGAAGGGATAATGAAAGACTTGTTTCTTTTTTAACAGTTTGTAATCTATCATTAACCATTCTGTATCTGTGTTGATTAGCAACTTTGTATCCCAGTTTCCTTGTTATCCATCCCCAAGCTTGTTGTAACCCACCTGGTTACATTTAATGCCACGGACAGAAAACCAGTCAGTGACAACCCTTTCACCCAAGTCTCATGTCCCCTGCAACTTGTTGTTCCCCGTACCACATGGAGCACACTCAGATCTTAGTGTTGGCCCAGTCTCAGCATCAGGCCATTCTGGGTCTGCCCTGGCTATGGCTCCATACTCCATGTTATGAGAAAAATCCCATTCTGTCCTATGCTTCCAATGTAGAAACCCCAAAGTGCATCATATTTCCATTAATATATCCCTAGAAAATTCAACACTGCCCAGAGTGCTTAGCACTTCCAGGGCAACTAGTCTTCCCCATCTAAAGCCGAGGCACTGCACTATTGAGCTCCTGCCTGGAACTACACCCCCTCGGTCACGTATTTTCCCTTTATCCAAATCAGAAAGTAAATACGTAGCTGAGACACTCAGGCAGGGGTTCATTAGCAATTCTACTTCTCTAGCCTTCACAAGCTTCAATTTTGTGGAGAGGAAGGATGGCGGACTCTGACCTTGTATTAATTATTCGTATCGACCAGGTTTGAAAAATGGTAACGTTGGCACTTTATCACTATTGCATCACTTGGCAGCAAACCCTGCAGAGCCTAAGCCCATTCAACCAGCATCCATGTTGGTAGCCCCGGTGACATGTAGTCTTGATGAGGAGATAATGCAGGAAACTGGAATCCAACTCTATGTGCTGAAGCACCTACACCAACAAAATGGACCCATACTGCACACGCTACTGGGCATCCGGGCATCTCCCAAACCTTTGAGGTAATTCAGTGAAAATGCCAGTGGCATACACTCTCTTGTAATGTCCGTAATACAGTTCATTCCTGCTCCATTTGCACTGTGGTCAAAAGCCCACATGATTTGCCTGCTGGTAAACTCTTGCCTCTACCGATACCTAAGAGACTGTGGTTGCACATAGCTGTGGATTTTGTCACTGATCTGTCAGTGTCTGGACACTACACAATGGTTTTGGTGATGATGGAGCACTTTTTGAAGGGTTGTCAGTTTATCTCCTTCCAGTCTCTAGCAGAGGCTCTGTACCTTATGTGTTCTGTGTCTATGGCATCCCAGATGATATCCTGTTGGACCCCAGTTTGTGCCTTGGGTGTTGAAGGCATTTCACATGAAACTGGGGGTCACCATCATACTGACCTGCGGGCATCATGCCCAATCTAACAGTCAGGCTGAATGAACCATCCAAGAGCTCGGCAGGTTCTTCTGGGCTGGCAGCACAACTGGTCAGAGTTTCTTGTCTGGGCAGAGTATGCCTAGACTGGTCTAATGGCCTTTGAGTGTGTGCTTGGGAATCAGCCCGTGGGACCCCTCTCCCTTGGAGGTCCTTAGAGTGCAGAGTGGTTCCACACAGCTGAGTGGGTCTGGGAATTTCAGTACAGTTTCCAGGTGCATGCAGACCAGCGCAGGAGGGAAGCACCCCAGTATCATCCTGGGCATAGGGTGTGATTATCAAGCAGTGGAGCACCATTTAAACCTCCCTTAACTATCCCCCAGTACACTACCTGCCTGTTTTTGTACTTTGGTGCTGCAACATTTTGGTCTCTCCACTTTGTCTTTCCTTTGGTGACCTGGTCTATGTACACTATTTGCTTCAGCGAATGCTATTTCATCTCTCTGTGTACTTGTGTATGTGGCTGGGCTGACAATCGTGAATCTTGAATATCGACAAAGGTATTGGGACAAACCTCTTAATTTTTAATTGTTTCAGTCATTGCTACAGGTGTACAAAATCAAGCATACTAAGCCATTTGGGCAATGCCATGCTTCTAACTTTCTGGACACAGTTTGCGAGCCAGGCCTCCTCATCCAACGACAGTGCCTGACCGCATAAATGCTATACAAAATGAATGGGCACAAATTCCCACAGAAACTCCAAAATCTTGTGGGAAGCCTCCAAGAACAGTGGAAGCTGTTATAGTTGCAAAGGGGGACCAACTCTATGTATTTGAATGCAATGTCGTTAAACTCCGTTGGTGTAATGGTCAGACGTACCTATTCTTTTGGCTATATAATGTATGTTGGTTCCTTCACAATCCTGTCTCACTTTAACCCAGATACATTTACACCCATACATGCGCATCTCACCTGTATTCTATGTCCCTCTACTCAGGCTAGTAGTTCTGAGACCTCTGTAGGGGCGAGAGGTAGAACCTACCTGCCCAGAGGCGATGGAGGTTGAGGGTGCTCCAGCACAGCAGGTGGCGGCCAAATTCAATGTCTGGTGGACTGGGAGGGGTACAGTCCCGAGGAGCAGAGCTGGGCCCTGGCACAAGTCATCTTGAGACGGGGTCTAGTCAATGAGTTCTATCGAGCTCAACGGCCCTGACTATGCCCAGCCCGGCAACGAGGCTGCCACCACCTTCCAGTGGGTAGTGGCCCAGGACGGGGGGACTGACAAAGTCGCTGGACTCCCTCGTGCCTATTTCTCCTTCTGTTTTCTCACGTAACCTGGATTAGCTTCACCTGCCTCTTGTTTCCCACTGTCTTCATGAGCCCAATTCAACTCTGAGATCATTGTCCATTCACTGCTGTGCCTTCGCTTGTCTTGTGTGTGCGTTCAGTCTGCCTGTGTTTTGCCTTGCTCACATCTTTCTGTCCTGACAACTGCTCATTACGTCTCCCTCACGTCTCAAAGGACAGCAGTTATTTATCACACGGATTGTGTATGTTGTACAGATCATTGAACATAATAGTAAGTGTGGAATTACTATTATGTGCCAGTGTTTGTTTGTTTTCCCGCATTTAGATTAAAGTGTTTGACTCCTGCAAGTGCGTTTCTCATTTCTGATACTCAAGACCATGAAGTTCTTTTATAAAGCAGCTTACCACCCAAAAGTGAAACATAAAAAAACATTCTCACATAATAATAATATAATACATGTGTGTGGAAAACAAGCTGCAGCATAAAGGAAATAAATTAAAACTCTAATGAATGTTCTCAAATCACACACACTTACACACACACACACACACAGAGTAAGCGAAGGACACTTGTAGCAAGGACGACAGGTAAGTAAACTAAACAGTTCTAAATATAGTACTGTCCTTCAGAGAGAAAGAGAGACTATGAGAGACAGAGGAAGAGAGAGAGAAAGAGAGAGAGAGAAAGAAAGAGACAGAGTGAGAAAAAGAAGAGAGGATAGAGGGTTAGAGACAGAACAGGAAAGAAAGATTATTATTACTAATTGTGTTTGTAGAAGTTTCATAATATAAATCTGTGTGTGTGTGTGTGTGTGTGTGTGTGTTTGTGTATATGTGTGTGTGGGTGATACATGGCTGGTTGGGTCTTGTAGAGGTTGAGGTGACGATGTATGTGTACTGAGTACACATCTACACAGTAACAGACAGAACAGAGTTAAAGGGAGGACAGGGAGAAGAAAATGAGAGTCAATTTATAAGATGTAAAATGTCTCATGCAAGCGAGTGATTTAGGACCTGAGCCTCACACTCGCTGTCTCCAGGGATCGTCCAGACAGACTGACTTTCTAATTATAGGTAAAAGACAAGAACAGGTAGAAAACGTATTAAACCAAAATATTCAAATCACTGGCCACTTATTAGAAACAGCAATCATGTGTTTCCACTCATTAGCCATTTTATTAAAGACACCCACCTTGCACTTCCACTTACTGGCCTCTTTACTGGAAACACCTTGTGCTGGACCACTATTTAACTACATGTCCACTGTTGAGCAGTGTGTGGTTCTGCTAACACTGTGCATCAACAGACAGGTACAGCATCTACCGGTACACCAGCAAGCAGGAGCTACAGGAGGGGTTTCCGATAAAGCGGCCATGAGTCCAAACCACAGCTGTGAATAGGCCAGCTCCATTGGCGTGGACAGACGCTGGGTCAGAAGGGCTTTTCAGATTGTCCCTAAAGCCCATAAGCAGGCAGCAAAAATGTTAAGCTGTTTGTATTGTTTCTTTCTTTTTCCTCCACTCTCGCTCCCTTTCCAGATGTCCACGTGTGTTTTGGTCAGAGGCATAAAGAAATTTCACTTGTTGCACCTAAGGACAGATTTTATTTTATACTCTGCGTTAATTGATATTCTGCTTTAATCTAAGGATGAATTGTGTTCAACAAAAAATGACGAAAAAGATTGCAGGGAGAGGGATAAACCCATACAGTATAGCGTTGCAATATTTTCTGACACTGTTTTATACCAGTACAGTGATTTTTTTTTAAAATCATTTTTAAAAATACGTATTTCTATTTCATTTGTGTTTAATATGCTTTCATTTTGGTATAGACATCTACTCAGACAGCATTGCCCCTGAAGTTTACAAGGTGGCACAAGATTGCATTCTTCTCTTGAGGAAATGGAAAAGGAAGTCAGAGTGGCTGAGACACTGCAGAGACTCCTGTACAGAATGCTGACAGTAGAAGAACCACTAATGTTGTAGAATGGGAAAAATATTGTGTTGTTAAAGGAAGCTTCATATGAAATCACACTGTAAAATGTGGTTATGCGTCTTCGCTTCCCACTCTGAGCGGGTCAGATCCGGACATTACCCCCGTCTAGGGAATGATGATGGCCTGAGATCTTGGGGGCAAAACTGCACGCCTCAGAGACGAGAGGCAAGAGTGACGCAGGTGTTGGCGTTCTCTGAAATACCACACTTTTCCACCCTGCATTCTCCGACGCTAACCCCCTTCGATCCCAGGCCAGCATGCACACACACCGATCGCACTCTGCAAACATCCTCCTTTTTCAAGTTTTCCATTTTTCCGAACAGTAGCTGTTGACACCCTGGCATTGTGCATGCCCCTTTAGTCGCTAACAGCCGCTGTCAGTGTCTGTCTGAAAACCAAGCCCTGAAGTAGCACATCCGTGCCGGACAGTGGCCACTGCCAGGTCATCTCGGGTCAACACTGCAAAGACACTCGTGTAGTTTTGGAGCCGTCGTGCTTCAGAGCAGACACAGAAAGACGTGAGGACAGATGGGCTGCTGGTGTGACTAGTTCCCGCTTTTCGGACAGGGAGGACAGAGAAAGCAAATGAGGGAAAAAGAAAGGGCAAAGGGGGGAACACTTTTTTGTGGTTTTCTTTTCAGGAGCAAAGAGTGAACCTGAACTGACACATCGAAGATCCAGGTTGATTGTGGTCAGGTTGTCCTTGAGCCATGTTTATCGGATTTTCACCAAGTCACTAAACACTCTCCCCGCCGGTGAGGGAATTGCAACACCGTTACAGCTAATGATATGGAGCAAAATTCTCAAGCCACTCAAGAAACACTCCATCGACCTTTTCAGACACATTAGGTGTCAGACCACCACAAGCTATCTGGGCATAGAACCTACATAAACTGTACTGGAATAGGATGGAACGGTGTTCTTCCGGGAGATATTCCCCATCGGTGTTTTGATGATTTTGGAGGCCAGTGACTGTCCAGAATCTCCAATAGATGGGTTATGTTCCTGTGACTGTGAGGACCACACAGTTCCCCGATAAGCTAATTACTATGGCAAACGTGGCTAACCAGCACGTAGATCTTTTGTAGCACTCAAGTTCAAAACAATCTGATTTATGGAACTGCGGAGCCTCAGATCTCTTCTTCTTGGTCATCGTCAAAGTTGTCTGGGCCTACTTGGCCATGGAGGGTGAGAAGATGTTAATTGCTTAATTGGATGATGCCACACTCCTGTTCGTTTAAGCTTTACCTGTAATTCACCACCTGTCTGTAGGTCAGCCGAGCTGTTCTGAACATAGGAAGTGTCTTGGATTACTTAGTATGAATCAGACAAAAGGCCCATAACTGTAGACTATAGTCTGTCATAGATCCCTGGTCTGTTTCTGATCATAGGATCAACATTCTGCAGGTGTTATATGTGTGGTGAACCATCTTCAGCACAGATGTCACTGGGCAAGGTGAAGCTGCAAGGGAGAGGTTTCTGATAAAGTGGCCAGTACATATCAGCACATGTCTAGAAGGACCTGTACTTGGTCTACATCAACCATGGTGGAAAACTTCAGGGCTGTCTCAGCTCCCTCCGCCACACTTTAATCTTTTTTTTTTTTGATGTGATTTCCAAGCAGACCTAATGCACAGGTACCAGCTGGAATTACAGGAGGCTGCAGAGAACAGCTCGGCTGACTTTCTTGTGGCTTTGTAAGTGCAGTGGGCTGTGGCAAAGAGCGGAGCTGTGAAGTTCAACAGAGACGATCCTGTCTTCGCTTTTTAACAACGCTTTGAACATAGGAAGTGTCTTGGATTACTTAGTATAAATCAGACAATTAATTAGTTGTTAGGTAGGTGATGTCGTAGCATTTTTTACTCCAATCCTCCAGGTCCTTTTGAAGGAAAAAGGTTAGCATGTTTACAGCTAATGAAAGTCCATGGAAATGATAATGAAGCACAGAGGCCGTTGAAAGTGAAGGATCACATGGGCCTGTGATTTCTACATGGTTTGATGTAGACAGATAAAAACTCTAGGTGCCGTCTTCTGTTTCGGTCAATGTACTCGCCACTTCCTCTCAGGGGAATCCCCAGTACCATCTTCAGTCCACACTGTCCCGCCTCCCCCAGATGTGGTCAATCAGTGTTAGGGTCCAAATTCTGATTCTTCAGTTTAAAACTGGAGCTACAAGACTAACGCTGCTTCGACTAGAAGTCAAAAGTCACACAAATCTTTTCAGCCCTAAAACTTCTCTGCACCCCAGAATCGAGCTCTTCATTGAGGTGGAGCAGATTTTGGGCATGGTTTAGGACTTACTGCGAGCTGTGGAAATGAATTAAACTTCACTCGCTTGCAGAAGGTTATTACATAAAATTGTTATTAATCTGCTGCGTGATGCCGGGAACATTGTTTTACCAGAGCTTTTTTGGTCTGTAATGTGTTTTAAAGTGTGTAAAATATTATTTTTTCATCTTTTTCATTATTTTTTAGCTTCATCAGCTGGTTACACTGGCCACCACTGTAAAGAAATCCAATTAATCACCAAACTCACTCTGAATGAGCTTGTACATCTCTGTAGGGGAATTTGGGCAAAATCTTGAAAAGAAGTGTTTCCCATTTAAGCAAATCCACAAGGCACAAATGCGGACCACTCAAAATATTTTTGTTACACATATTAGCATTTATAAAGCACAGTTTTCCTGTAGTTTTTAGTAAAAATACTAATAGAATGGTATTTGTTGCAAAAGAAGAGTTTCTGATAAAGTGGCCAGGGACAGAAATGTCTAGTCAGGACATTAAAGCAACCACTGGTGGTAAGGGTACGAGCACAGGATCAGCAGAAAGAGACTTCTCGGCCATGACGTCATTCCTCGGTCGTCTGGAGTACAGTGCAGCTAATAATTGCACCTGAAGCTGAGACAGATCAGACTCCGTAATGCAGTAAAACTTATGGATGGGAAAGCAGCTAGAAATGCAGAGTCACTGCGTCTCGCTTTCGTTCTCATTATCCGGTCATGCCAAATGATTATGGAGACTCAAACGAACTCATTCCTCCAGGGGACTCAGTGTGCCAGCACTGCACTGACTGTTTCTTTTCTCTCTCTCTTTTTTTCATGCCCTGCAATGAGAATGGCAATACGATCTATTATAGAGCGATAGTGCAATATTTATCTGTGGATTCAGCGTCCCCCCACAAACTCCCGCTCCCCTCCTGCTGTCTGCACCAATTACATTATAGAAATTGATGGGTGGGAACGAGGGCCAAACGTTTAATTAATTTGGCTGCAGGAAAGTGCATCTCTCTCTCTCTCTCTCTCTCTCTCTCTCTCTCTCCCTCTCCCTCTCTCTCTCTTTCTCTCTCTATTTACCTTTGATCCTGTTTCCCGGCAGTAAAAAAAAGAAAAAGGCGGACTGTGCTTAAATCAAGAGTTTCACTGGAGTGCCACCGGGGCCAAACTGCATCTAAACACGGGCCACTTTTAAAGTGATAGTTCATCAAACTATCACTTGATGAACTGGGATAGTTCATCACCGCCTCCCCCACCAAAATTAGTTGGTCAATCAAAGCACATGCTACAATGCTAAGCTAACAAGTAATCTCAGCCTACACCCCACCAATTAGCATGGACCAGAGAAAATTAAGTACTCGCTCTCCCCCTTTACTCAGCATTACTGTCCACTCTCTCTCTGGATGGACAGGGTGGTCCTCCTTCTCCCCCATTACTCATTTTGATGTTAGCCAGTGTGGGCATCTAGTGGCTGATGTCACAGAATTAGCAGTTAGCTCTCCTCAAAGTGTTTCAAGCTGTTTGTTGCATTAGCGGCAGTTTGAGAATATTTGGTGCAGCTTCACATGTCTTGGAGGAAGAACATGTGATCACACACTCTCCTTATAGCATATGGAGGTGTCCAGTTTCTGGTCCTGTATGACTGTTATCTATAACATGGACCGAAGTATATTAGCATAACTAGACACAGCAGTAGCCAGAATCCAGTCCATGTTTATAGATTATAGTGAGTTGTACAGGGTCAGAAACATAAGCGAGTCTATTTGAGAATACTGAACACCTCCACATGCTTTGAAGTGAGTGCAATGATTTAGGCACTATGCCAGTTGGTTGGATTAAAGCTTTCATTACAAGAAAGCAAGCTCCATAGACTAAACGTGTCTTGGCTGTCTGTGCTGGACGGACTGTCGCTTTAAGACTTGTCTCGGGGCATTTTTGGTGCTGGATGCACCACGGGTTTGATGGGCCTATTTGGTATAAACTGTTGGACAGGTTGATGTGTGTACGGCTGTGAGTCATAGCCACAGGCCTCAGCTCATCTGTGTGTGTTTGGAAGGGGACGAAACTATTCGCGTCCTGCAGATACACTCACCGTCTTGGCAGGGATCAGGGAGTGAACAAATAAAGCCATGAATGCTGAATGATGATTTATATTGGGAACACAGAACTGCAGGGTTTCACTGACTTAGGCACCTGTGGATCTGGAGCAGTGGGACAACACTAGAGGTGTGTGTGTATGCATGTCTGTGTGTGTGTGTGTGTGTGTGTGTATGTGTGTGTAGTCTTCTTTGGTTCAGAGTTCACTCTTTAAAGCAGACACTTTCTGTTCCCAGAGGCATTTTGGCACCTCTCACACCTCTGCATAGAAGAAAAGACATGGATTTTTTTTTCCCTTTGACATTCTGTACAGTCCAATCAGGTTCTACCGACAGATGTAGGCCAGCACTCTGCAGAACTCCATCAGAAATATCACTCACAGCATATTACCCAGAACCTGTTACTGAACCTGAACTGCAATCCATTGGTCATTTATTCCTCCTTCGCATTCAGATCAACCCAGTTTTCTACAACCGACACTCCCCTGAAGCAACTTTCCAGAAGTCAAGGTGCCAGAGAAGAAGGAACCAAGACTCAAAAGGAGAAGCTCTCTAAGAGTATGGCCTCTCCACCAGCATCCCTGGTCAGGGTAAGTGTTTTGTAATTAATGGATGGATGCATTGGCGGACTGGCAATCTGTGCATTATGGAAAAGTCCAGAACGGCCATCCGGTCCACGGCCAGTCCACCCTGCTAGTGGCTGTTTGTACATGTCCAGCTGGTGGGCCTATTTGGAAGAAATTCTAGGGCCGTTTTTTAGTCCCAGTCCAGCCCTGGATGGGTGAATGGATGGACTCAGCAGGGGGGGAAACCTCTTGGATAATTGCAGATCAGGTTCAGTAACAGGTTCTGGGTAATATGTTACAGAACATGGCAGAACATGTACAGAATGGGGGGTACAAAACATGGTGGAACACATACAGGATGGTACAGGTAGAACAAGGTGGAGCACAATACAGTCTCTTTAGAACATAATGAAACTCATACAAGATGATAGATATAGAACAGAGTGGAACCCATAAAAAGCATGATTGAACATGTACAGGATGGTAGACGAGGAACTTATTTAGAACATAGCTGGACCCTGTAGAGGAAGGTAGACACAGAACCTGGTGGCGAAGAAGTTAAATTCCAAGAGCTGATTACAAGATTCTGCAGGCTGCCAGGAACGTGATTATTTCACACTCCTTCAGAACTCGTCCATAGCTCGTTCTCTCTTGTCCTGGTTGACCAAATGAGAAGCTTTGTGCATCTTCACCCACTTGGAAAAGCATGTTTTTAAATGACACTCATCTTCTGAAGGCAAAAAATGTAGGACCTTTGAGGGGGAAAGGGTAAATAAAATTTACCGCCATAATATTACAAATGAACAGGCGAAAGGCACGCTAATGCGAAAATGATTACCTGGGTATCTGCACAAAACCCAAAATAACAACTCATCGTGTCGGGGTGTGTAAGGAACGATGAAAGCGATAGCGATGTCTGCGGGCCGCCTGTGTGTGTAATTAATATAAGAGAGGATGATGAGACACGGCTGATGGTGATATCAGTAATCACGGGTCATTATGTGGTGAGCACCGTGATTGTGAAGGTGAATCTGTTCCATGGCTGTAATCTTGGGATGAGGGAGGTGGGAGGACGCGTTTATGGGGTTTATGGGCCATGCTGATGGCTGTCTACAGCTGGGAACGTAAGCAAGGCTGTGGGGGAGGGTGCTCAGCTCTCACGTGGACTGCCAGAATGAGTGAAATGCATGAGAGGGAAAAGGGTGGACGACATGCTTAAAAGCTCTTTAACCACTTCAGTGGAAGCTCCTCCCTTGTGGCTTCACCTTGCTGGGGCACAGTTTTTGTGTTAGCCATCCTCTAGACCATCCACCAGAGTCAGGGGCGGGGTACCTGATAGCTTCATAGTTAGGGAGTTGCCCCTGCGATCAGAAGGTCATGGGTTTGAATCCCGGGACTGCCAGTGGCAACACTGAGGTACCCTTGAACAAGATACCACACACTGCTCCCCGGGTGCCACGTTGCAGCCCACTGCTTCACTGAATCAGTTAAATGCAGAGAAAGAATTTCACAGTGTTCATGGGTGACCATAAAGGTGCCACTTTGCTTTTTAAGAAAGGCGTCTTTAATGAAGTGGCCAGTGAGTGGAAATGCAACGTGTTTCTAATAAAGTGGCTAGTGAGGAGAAGCACAAGTAAGTGTTTCTAATGAAGTGGCCAGTGAATGGAAGCACAAAGTAGAGGTGTGTTATAAAGTGGTAAGTGTTAACAATAGCACCATCAAAGTGACGAAAGTCTATAAATGTCCTTCTCAGGTGTCCATGTCACCCAAACTGCTTTTGAGCTACTGAGCCAAACCTGCCGCAGGTGGAGTCGGTGATCTGTGCATCTGATTTGGATGCAGTCTGCAACCTAAGCCAGGCTGAGTAGTCTCTGCTGATGTCAGGACATTGAACAGTGGCTGAGCGCAAAAGCCCCAAGTGTCAGCAAGTGATAAGAAGCCCTCTTGAAGGTGTAGCAGGTTCTTGGGCTGATATGGGAAAGCTGCTTCAGCAGAGCAGAACACAGTTCCTATCTCTCAATCACTGCCTCCTCTGCAGCGCAATCATACTAGCATTGTTCGTGTCATGTTGTGGAAAAAGCTTTTGACAGAACGCGGCGATGAATCATCTGAGCAGCTCTTTCAAAGAGAGAGAGAGAGAGAGGGTCTCAATGTACGGGATGTAGTGAGAAAGAACAAGGGAAAAATAGAAGAAAATACATTGTACAATCCTCCTTATAGTCTCTGTGCAGTGTCGAACTGTACACAGGCATTTCTAATAAACCGTAAACATTTTTGACATCAAAACAAACAGAAAAAGTCCGAAGCTCAAACCTGTGTGCACCAATTGCAGTGATATTCCAGGTGTTTGCTAGGGTGTTTGATAGGATATTGCTATGGTATTCCATGTGTTTGCTAGGGTGGTGATAGGTGGCTGCTATGGTATTCTGCATGGTCAATATTGTGCTGCGGTTCCAGCTGCTTGCTAGGTTGTTAAACAGCTATTGGGAGGTTGCTAGGCTGTTGATAGTGTATTCACACAGATGGTTGACATGGCATTTTGTTGGTTGGCGTTGCTTGAGTGTTGGGTGGGCCTCCAAACAGACATTTATAGTAAAGTGGACAGCAAACATAAACATTTCTGATGTCAAAATTTAGAAGCTCAACCCTACCTGCCCCTGTTGCTAAAAAGTTGCTATGGCATTCCAGGTGTTTGCTTGGGTCTCTGATTGCTGTAGTGGCTGTTGTGCTGCTTCTCCAGCTGCCTGCTAGATTTTTAATAAATGGCTGTTGGTTTGCTGGGCTGTTGCTAGTGTATTCCTATGTGGTTGCCATGGCATTTCAAGTCAAGTCAGATAAAGTAGGTTTATTGTCATTTCAGCCATATACACTGTACATAGTGAAACAACAACAGTCATCCAGAATCATGGTGAAACACAAAGAACAAAAAACAGAACACCATAAGACTACACAAGTGCAGGCAGGACAGCAATACACAGAGTGACAGGACAGCAAAGAGAGAGAGTGAGTACAAGAGGTACACAATACAGTATTACAGGACGAGACAACATACAGTGCAGCTGACAAAAGCAGGTGTTGCTAAGCGTTTTCAGCGGCATTCAAAGTGTTTGCTAGCGCATTGCTATGCAGTCATTTTGTGGTTAATGAGTTGCTGCTGTGGAGGCCGTCTCAGATGGTTACTTAGGTGGTGCCAGGCCATTGTTATGCCACGCCAGGTGGGATATCTGTGTGCTCAGCATGCGCATTAGAGGTGGTGATGTCGTTTACTGTCAATTTTGTGTCATCATAGGAAGTCGGATCGGGATGGATGTACCTGTACATGCAACCCATTTGGAGAAACACTTTTTTGTCAGTAGAATAATAAGAAAACAAATAACAGTGAGTTAATTCTAGCTTTCTAAGGGTTACCACCCCTCACCGTCACTAGGATAGCCATCAAGGGGGTTTACTGTTAGTAATATAGGCCATGTGCGGTGTTGGCCTCACCACTGCTCTGAAGCCGTGTCTGTAGGCGGAGACAGAGCCTGTACCTGCTGCCGCCCGACTCACCTCCACACGCACCAACGCCAGACAAAACAAGGCACGTTGACTGACGGCCCTCTCAGCTTCCTACTCCCCTCCCTCTCCCAGCCCCGAGCCAACATCTCCTGTTAATTACCAAACTAATTTCTCCGTAACATGGATTTTTAAACAAACACAAAATGTTCAACATGGCCTGATCTACGCCTCTGTGCTTTCTTTAATAGAATGTGATGCAAGGTGAGGGCCTTGCCTTGCCAAGCGCCTGGGGGTCATGATTTTTTCCCCTTTCTTTCTTTTTCCTTTTTTTAGGATGTCTGAGCAATTATGCACTTTATTCTCGGGCTATAAAACCTAAATCCATTGTACGGGGGGAGTTTGGCGCGTGATGATTAATGGGGCTTTGGAGTGAGCGGGGCAGGCTAGTAAAAGCATGCGCGCCGCACATAAACAGGATGCGAGTCCAGCTGGAGGGCCGCGTTTGCATAGCTCTTTGTGATCTGATGTGTATACATATTTCACATCTATTCAGCAGCCTAATCTCGCGGATTCTGTTTGTGGAGCTTATGCACACTCCTCACGGAGCCCTAAAGAGGAATGCCCAATAATGGCTGCGGCTTCCGAAACAGTTCTTTGTTATTTAGCAGAATGCTTGTGGCTGCTGCTTCGGCCAGGGTGTGTTTTCTCCTGATGTCTTTTCCTGAATCAATCTCTTAGTTGCCTTTTTTGTGTGTATGTGTGTGCGTGTATATTAGTGTGTGTGTGTGTGTGTGTGTGTGTGTGTGTGTATCGGGGGGGCATGGGGGGGTAGTGAGCGCATAAAGGCCAACGGCTGCAGCTTGAAGAAGG
>JBBPCX010103047.1:0-22587 GCA_037974365.1 Hydrocynus forskahlii
TAACGTCATTCAGTAACAAGTTACACAATGTATTTACTTTTTTCACATAAAAAAGTGGCAAAATGAACTTAGCTGGGCTTCATCAACCACTTACCTGGCCATGCCCCCCACCCCTTTCCACTGGAGGCTCCTCTTGTTGAGCAAAGTGATTAGCAAAACCATTAGGATCAGAGTTGGTCTTAATGGGTTAAAGTAAATGTGAACAGCTTGAAGACAAAGAAGCACAGATTTATTTTTATGTAAAGCACATAATCCAATAAAGCCAAACCTTCATAGATTTTTATTTTGTTTACCATTTTTAACAAGCAAAGAGCTGAACAGGAATAACTGAAACTGTCCCAGAACATCCAACAATAAGGGCAGCATGGAGCTGCTTTACACCATGATATAAAACACACACTGTATATCCACATGCTGATCCATTTTACTATGACCAATATGCATACACACACACACACACACACACACACACACACACACACACACACACACACACACACACACGCACGAACGCACGCACACACCCACACACACGCAGACATGCATACACACACACACACAAACACACACATACACACACACAAACACACACATACACAGACACACACACACCACTGGAGGCCTGGTGGTTAGGGAGTTTCCGCCATGACCAGAAGACCGTGGGTTCGAATCCCAGAGAACAAATTTGTGCTGTGGTGTGGTGTGCTCACATATAACAAAATATTTCACACTTCAGCTTTACTCTGGGGACAGGTTAGAATCAGCTGAAGGGGACAAACATAAAGACTATAAAGCTCTTACAAAGAAATGGCTTCTCCAAATGGAACACAATGGATGATAATTGTTAAAGAAATCCAACAAAATGGAAGTTTTCACAAAATGTAACCACTGCTTTTTGAACAAAACGTAATAGGGCATAGAAAACAATCATTGTTTAAATCTTAAGGATAATTAGCAGATGGAAAAATGGTCATGGAAAATGAACTACAAGTGAGCCTCAAAGAATAAATTAAAATAAAAGGTAGAACATGGGCCCTTTACCTCACATAAAAGAAGTACACATGGGTGCAATACTATCCCTGACCACTGGGTGTCAGTCTTGTCAAGGAAATGCATACCACATCTGGGAGGGTGCCTTACAAAGAACCGTTTGGGGTCGAAAAAACATATTAAACATTTCCAGCAAACATATAAGCTTATGAATATTATAACGTCGAAGTTATATTCAGGAAAATCCAGGGTGAGTATTTTGACTGTATTTTATTGTGCTAATAACACCACCATCATGTGCTCCTTTGACATTTATACACCCAACATGATCATGTGTTGTGTGCATGGCTTCAAAAATGCTGGAGTAGTTGAGAAAAAAGGATTGAAAGAGAGAAGCTGAGGGAGGGAAGGATGGAGGGAGGGTTGGGTAAGACAGAGAGAGAAGGAGGGCAAAGTGTTCAGTGCTGAATGCTATCTAGGTCAAAAAAAGGGGGAGCGCTGGCTGTCTTAGCCGAGCCTAATTCATTCCAAATCAGGGGTGAGTAAGTGGACCAGGAGCTCTATCCCTGTATCACTAAAATGAGTAAGCCCGGCTCAGCTCTGACTCATAAGGATGTTTTACTACCTCCAGTTAAAAGAAAACGGATGGACTTGCACATCCACAGACTTCTCAACTGCTCATATGAGGCTCCTGCTATTATTGTCATCTTGCCATGCATATTTAAATACACTTTAGTGCTTACACTACAGGCCAGAAGTTTGGGCCCACTCTCTGATTTTTTAATAAGATACAGCCCCAGAAAAAAGAGACCACTGCAATTTATTTTTATTCAGCATCTCTATAAGTATGTCAACCATTCCATGCCAGTGTCTGTTAAATTCCTACACAAGCACCTCATTCTGCTTTATGAGGCACTGATTAGTGATCACCTGAATCACATCTAAATTAATGAGGAAAAGTATTAAATAAATACTGCTGTAATCAACACTCTCCTCTGGCAGTATGACCAGTTGGATGGCAAAACACTACTAAAAGTACGTCAAAGGTAATTATTGCCATTTTGTTTAAGAGTGATCAAGATATTTGTTTCTTTTGAATTATTCAAGCTCTGTAAACACGGCATCATTTCTCTTATTTTGATGTTTTGTCATTTTCTTTACAATGATGCTTTAAAAAAACATATTTTTGTTTGGAAATTAGCAGAAATATTGTCAGCAGTTCTTAAAAACCAAGGCAATGCTGTTCAATTCAATACTTGCACCTGTAAAAGATAAAACCTGAGGAACTGAACATTTTTGCAGTGGTCTCTTATTTTTCCTGGAGCTGTATTGATAAGCTTGTGATATATCAAAAGAAAACATTAGAAATTCTTAAAACAAATTTAACTGACTGGTTTTCAATATTTTGTAGTCTGTACTAACACAGTATTAGGGTTCAAACTATTGGTTTGACACATATCAGGTCTGTCTTATTGACTGTCTTTCACTTTTCATTGATCATGAAAAAAGAAAAGTATCTCTCAGTTCTTCAACATCACTCAATTATTCCTGGTTTTTGTATCGTTGGACAAAATTTCATTCTTCAACAGTATAATTCGAAGTGTTCTTTAAAATTGTACCAAAATTATATATGGTCCAAAGAAAAGCAGAAGGTTTAGAGACTGATATCTTGTTTTCCCCAGTCTCCAGATCTTTCTCCCATTAAGCTGCAGGAACAACCTGGAGACCCAAAAGTTCCAAATAAGCTCCAGCAGATGACACAGAACTGTTTGCTGCTTGAAAAGGTGCTAGGAGAGTTTGGAAACAAGTTATTTCCGAAAATGGCTGGGAAATATGCTGTGAAATCTGGAACCAACCAGCTCATACCAAGCTTTCTGAAAACAGAATAAAAACAATAATGATCGATTGTATTCGTGTTAAAAGAGGTGTTTACTGGCAAAACACACACTGCTGAGATAAATAGTTTTACACACATTGTTTGTTTCTACACCATACAGCATCTGTTAAAACGTGCTTTTCAAATGAAGCAATAAAAGCTACATTGCACTTTATTCTGCGTGTAGTCTGTCAGAATGACTGCATGTATTTTATGCATGCTATAGGGAGGAGAACGAGGAGAGAGGGCGAGAAAAAAGGAAAAGAAAAGAAAGGAAGAGGAATTGAGAAATAGAGAGAGAAAGAGAGAGAGAGAGTGAGAGGACTTATATATGTATAGGGATACAGAAAGAGAGAGAGAGGAAATAAAGAATTAGAAAGAGAAACTGAGCGAGAGAGAGAGAGTTATATAGCACTTTTATCATTAACTACTAATTGCCTTCACTGGTCCTAATGGAGAGTTTTCAGGGTTTATATTGTGTATCAGATGTTGCATGTCGTTCTCACAGCTGTGCTCTGATTCAAAGCACCTGATTATTAGTGAAGTCAGGCTGGAAACGACTTCGGCCGAACTGCAGTCCTCAGTTACGTGGGCTGATATAGATGAGCTTTGTGCTGGGGATGAACAAGGAGTGTGTGTGTGTGTGTGTGTGTGTGTTTGCCCTCATTATTTCCATGTGCTGACCTCCAGGTGCCCTCTTGGATGTGTCACTGGTGAATACGGACATGTTTCTGGAGTGTGTGGCTCCTCTGCTCCACACGAAGGAACACTCAAACAAGATCTGGTTCTGCGGAAACATCCTCTGGTCCCGACAGCCTGCAGCTCCGGTAAACCAATGACATTCTGCTGTTTTCCTTCAGTCTCTGTTTTTTGGCACTTTTGTGACATTCTTCTGTTTTGTCCTTCGGTCCATTCGTGACGTGGTTTCATATCATCATTTGTTTTTTTGTGACTGTTTTCCAACCTCTTTTCATCCTTTTGAATTAAACAAGCTGCTTTTGTTATTATGCCTTTAAGACTGATATGTAAATGCCCTCTGTTCTGATTGGCTGAAGTTCATTCAAAAAGTAGTCCAGGCTGAAACATTCCTTATGTCTTCCGTATGAATGGGTGGGGCTAAACTACAGCTATTTTAAAGTAACTATCTAATTACACAATTACCTACATTGCTTCTGATGTGATGAATTACATTCACATTCAATTCATTGTCAGTAATTGCTTGGTTCAGTGTCTTCACATCTGGCTTTCTCATGCCAAGTCCCTAAAGATGCAAGGAGCCTAGATAAAGGAGTTCCAACCACTCAGCAATCAGCACCACCAGTATACTGATCACCGCCTGATCATCTGGAATCATCTGCACCTGTTTCTTCACTGGTTCAGGACTTAAATTAGATGGGCTTGGTTCAGTCTGAATGATTCATACGTAGGTGTGTCTTAACAAACAAAAATCATTCCTCTGAAACTGGTCAGGTTCAGGGACTGGACTGAAAATGAGAGATTTGAAAGTCCTTCAGGAAGCCTGGAGAACTGTTCCTCAAGACCACATTGAAAATACAAGAACATCTGGCTCTTTTGGGATGGCTCAAGACTTTTGCACAGTACTGTAAATACATACTCAACTGCAGCATGACTTTCTTGTCGGTGATTAAGCTGAGTGTTAAGTAGCGGGTATAGAGACAGTAAGACAGCTGCTGGTGACCCCAGAGACCTGTGTCTGATACTGTTGACACCTTTAGACTCACAGCAAGCCCAAACACAGCCTGCAGCTCCAGGGACCGTCTGTCTGGTGTGGACCTGCTCGACCTCTCCTGGGTTTAGAGTTTCACTAGGCCGCGGGTGAAATTCTCCAATTGCCAGTGTGGGTTTGATGACAGTCCTGCGCAAGGAGTGGAAAATATCCATCCCCTGAGTGTACTACTCAACACCACACAGTCATAGGACAGGGCACGCCCACTTGTAAATATGACATTAAATCTGACCTTTTAGATACTTTCAGCTTTTACTGGTTAACAAAATTAACAAAATATCAATTTGTAAACTTACATAAAAAAAGGAAAAATTGTGGTGTTTCTGTTTTTGTTCTTTGTGGGTTGGTTTTTGTTGCACCATGTCACACCCCTGGTCAGTGGCCAGTAGAGCCCGCCCTGTCCTGTCTTGACTTTTAGTTTGCCCTTGTGTATGTTCAACGGTTTCAGCTTCCAGGTGATTGTTCTCAGCCATCCGGTGTTAAATGTCAAGTGATTTTCTGTACCCATTGGTCTCCTCTCCCAGTCATGCCTGTATTTAATTTCCCCTGGGTTGTAACCTAGGGTTGGTCCACCGTCTACTAACTCTTTTGTCGGTCCGTCATCTTTTGTCCATCGTCTAACCGTCTTGAATGTGTTGTTTGCCCCGGCTTCAGTGTTTTGGTTTGCTTTGTGTTTCAGCCCTCATGCCTATTTGTGTTAAAATAAAGTTCTGATCTATGGAAAGCCGCACCTGCGCCTCCCTCTCTCCCTGGAGCCATGACTACCTGACACACCGTGTTCGTTGAGGATCATTGTTTCATTTCACTGTGTACTGTATGTATTTGGTTGAAATGACAATAAACTTGACTGAATTTCCCTCTTTTTTTCTAAATTAGAAGAGTGTTAATGGAATTTGTTTTAAAATGTACCATTCACTCTTTGATCCGAGCCAAGTTGCCTGTGTTTACCTCACTGATTGTATGATGTCACTAAAAGTCACACAGTGAGTTTACATACAGTATATACTGCATTTAACCTACAGCAGTTTAGCTTCACCCATTCAGTAGAGAGATAGAACAGTTTTTTGATTAGGGCACAATACAAGTCAGCCAATCAGAATTGAGGATGTTTTACATATCAGTTTTAAAGCTACAGTAACTAACACTTTATTTTCAGTGGATAAACACTTTTCCCCTGGCACAAGGAATTTTACTGTACCAAGAACAAACATTTTTCCATTACAAATAAAGTGACCCGTACTCAAGTCGAACCCGGGCTGCTCGACGGCAGGGCCAAAAGGGGGCCGCAGCCGAGCTGACTGTTTCACTGCTTTCACTGCAAAATGTCATCAACATGGAAAGAGGCCATTTTTTTTACTGTCATCACACAAAAAAACAACAACAATGGAGATATGAACTAACAACTGGAAAGCTGATGAGGTACAAGCACTACTGTCTGTTTGGCCTGAAGATAAGTTTCAGTGGGAGTTTTCAATGACACCAACAAATTTATCTTTACCACTCTGAAGAAGTTGTTGATAACAAGTTAGTTGGGTTACATTTTTCTTGTAAAGCTAAACAATGCTGAGGAAAAAAGAAAACTCAAGACTATAAAAAATCAAAAGACCACAATAAAAAAAGCAGCTCTGACCGGTCATAAGTTGTGGGGAGAGAACTGTGTCAGAAACTCCATTGAGATACACTGGAAAATCAAAAAGTGATACAACTTCTGTGCCATCATAGTACAGTTTAGGTACAGTACAGTTCCTGTAGACCTGTGGAAAAGTGCCTCTGGACTCCCGGTTATGGATGACTGTGGTATCGCCGGGACAACAGGTGAATGGAATTTTTTCTGTTCTGTAAAACTTGTTCAACCTGATGACCGAGCATATTTTGTTGGTGGAGGCAAAAATCAATGAGCAGAGCGTGAAAGCTGCTGTGTGGAGGTGTGGAAGCATAGGGTGTAGGGTGTAAAGAGTTGTAAAGGGTTGTGAAGGAGTGAAAGGGGCTGTAAGGGGTGTGAGGGGTTGCTGTTGTTGAACTCGTGCAGGCTGTGAGCGGCGCTGCGATCCGGGTGTGGCTCTCAGCACCCGGCAAGAGTTGATCAAAGCTGCACTGCTCCACCAGAGAGATTTATACAGGATTATGGATTAGAGAGAGGGGAAGAGAGAGAGGGAGGGAAAGCGAGAGAGAGAGAGAGAGAGAGAGAGAGAGAGAGGGAGAACAAGAGAGAGAAAGGAGAAAGAAAATAAGAAAAGAAAGGGAATTACAGAATAGAGAGAGAGAGAGAGAGGAGAGAGACAGAGTAGAGATAGAGGAATAGAGAGAGAGGGAATGACAGAAAGAAGAGAGGAGGAGACAGCGAAGAGAGAGAGTGGAAGAAAGAAAATGAAAGAGGAAGCAAGGAAATAGAGAGAAACATTATTAGAGAGAGAGAGAGCATGAGAGAGGGAGGAGGACAAGAGGGAGAAAAAGAGGAGAGGTAGAGAGAGAGAGAGAAAAGGGAGATAGGAGAAAGAAAACAAGAGAAGAAACAAAGAGATCAACAGAGAGAGGAAATGGAGGAACAGAGAGAGGGGGGAGTGAAATAGAATTAGAGAAAAAGAGAGAGAGAAGGAGAGGGAGGAGATGGGTGTGAATGGTGTGAGTAGATCTGCGCTGTAATGAAGGAGAAAATGCCGAACAGCTGAATTAAACGAGCGAAGGCTCAGAGGGACGATAAAGAGAGTGTCATGGCTCTGAAGCATCAGATTTATTTCCTGTTTCCTGCATGATCAAAAATCCCAGCGCTGACTGAGTTCGTTACTGATGATGCATCTTTTTCAGATCTTCCCAAAGTGCTGACAGAGTCAGGACACCTTTCTCTTTGTGTTTTTGGGGCTTCACTACAGTCAGCAGGTTTAAAAAGTGACTCCACAGCTGATGCTCATCACTGTGAGAGAGCCTCTGCTCACTCAAAAAACTCGTAAAACCTCACACCACTTATACATACTCCATTAAACATGAAATGGAAATATATTGTGAAGGGCAGGTGAAATGTTCAAATCCTGCAAATGTACATTAAATATTATATATCAATTATATACACAGTATATTTGTGCTGGGCACGTTAATGCATTCTTGTCACGTTAATGCATAACAAACTAGATAAAACGTGAATGCCCTGTCGTGGCAAGTAGCTTTTTTAAATATTTGATTTGATTTCATTACTGTTTAAGTTGAGATTTACATAAATATTTTAACTGCAGCTGTGTAACTGTCTTAAAGGGAACACTACTGTTAAAAAGCTTATTATTTTTTAAAACTTTTGCAAACCAAATGTTCTTGCACTTTTTTTTATATAGCAGTTTTCAGGAACCAACTATGACCATGGTAATGCGCTACTCCCCGTCACAGGATTATGGGTAGTGAAGTTTTAAGTCATACCTATCATCACAGGAGTACTTCAAAAATGAAAAAGGGCCATACACTACTTTTAAATTAATTATTTAATCTTGCGTATAACAATACAATTAATCACAGAAAACCATGCGATTAATCACGATTAAAAATTTTAATAATTGCCCAGCATTTATATATATATATATATATATATATATATATATAACAAATTAGCTAAAGCTAGTAAGAGGATTAGCCAAATTAGTTTTAAAAGTGCCCTGCTAAACAGTTTCATACATGATCAAAGGCTGTTGTAATATAGTTCAGAAGGGTAATAATACATGACAATGACAAGATATATAAACAGATAATAGATATATAAAGATATATAACAAATATAAGGAAACTAAGCCAAAAACATGGCCTGTTTTGAATTAACTGTTTTTGTGATGTCACAAACTCATCAGTTTAGTGATGTCACAAAATCCAGCATATTTACCTCTTCAGCCTACTGCAGTTTGCAACTGCCCATTCAAGTTACAAGGAGTGTTTCAGCCTGGACTGCTTTTTGAACAGAGCATCCAATCAGAACAGAGCTCATTTGCATATGTCAGTCTTAATCTGATACTTTAAGACTTCAGTTCAACTTCTGAAAGCCTGATTAGGAGACTTCTTTGAACTGTATCTTCCTAAATACTACAGAGAAAAAAATTCTGATTGGCAAATTTTCCATAGGTGGTTTAATGTGTTTAACTCCAACCATAAATAAATAATGAACAAAAGTAATGTGATACAAAGATGACTGTGTTAAAGTTTATTGATTAAAGTGTTTTCAAAGAACGCACTCTTCCAAGCATTATGGTGTTGTGATCAATGTATGCTAAATGTGAAATGAGATTCACAGAAATAACCAAAGTCAGTCTTTGAAGAGTCAGCAGGCAACCTGCAGCCTTGCTGTGCAGAGCTGTTCTGATCTGTTTGTCTGATAACCACAGAGGTTTGACTCATTTTGTTTTTTGGGGGTTTTTTTCCTGTTACACTCCCACACCATGGCTACACGCTCTACTTTCCAGAACAAAATTACGATAGTATTTCTGCAAAGATGTAAACAAACTTTGTCAGATGACCCACATTGAAAAAAAAATGGCAATGAAACTGCAATCCATTTTCAGTCTTTGTCCTGTTTCCCACTTTTCACTGAAGCGAACGCTGAAACGGTGCCTGTGTGGTCGGTGTGTGTGATAAATCAAGGTATGCTGACTAAAGGAAAGAGGTTTCCGAAACACTGCATGGCCTCTTTTTTCTTGGGGATTCACGCAGCATCCTTTTGAACAATGCTTCTGGTTGCAAGATTTTCTTTCAACAGCATCATGAGTAAGGCGCATCACTAGGCCTGTTTTAAGTGATGTCGTGCAATCCCACTGTTTATTTTTTAATGAAGAAAACACTGCACTATCATAAACCTTTTTTGAAGTGAATTTTGGTACAAAATCTATCATAAATGTGAGCAATATTTTAGAAAATCCTTCAGAATGTGATTAGGAATGGGCATGAATTTTGAGAAATGGGCCTCTCATCACCCAGAGAGGTGACAGAATTTTCTCAGTACGATGGAAACAGGCATATTTAGACCTTCTGGTTTAATATATCTTTTTGATCTGTTCCATTTTCACCTCAGATAAATGAAATGTCAAAATACTGGAAAAAAATAAAATTAATGAATAAAAAATATGAGTAAATAATAAAAAATCAATACATAAATATTGTGTCGCAGTGAGAAGGTCCTTGGATTGGCTCTTTCTGGGTGGAGTCTGAATGTTCTCCCCTTGTCTGTGTGGGCTTCAGTTTTTGGATTCTTCCACAGTCCAAAATACGCCTGAGAAGTTTTATTACAAGAAAACTTAAGAAATGCTTACAACAGATGTAACTGACTGGTTTTGAAGTGTTACAATATATACTGTAAGTGCAGTTTATGTATGAATTTCATCCAAATAAATCCCCTTGTCTTTATCACAGCAGCACAGATTCACCACATCCTTTCCAGCAGTTTTTGGAAATAACGTGTGTCCAGCACCTTTTCAAGCACGCAATACAAATTACAACCATTAGCATTCAGAACCTAAAGACAAGAAAATGCACACCTGTTTAACTTTTTTCCTTTTCTTATACCATCGCTGTCCCTGACAGAGTGTTTGCTGTTCTCTGTTGTTCTCTGAAGCGAGCGGAGGGATCCTGCATTACTGTACTGTGCTGCTCGCAGAGCTCAGGCTTGGATGTTCCTTCCTGAGATTTTCTGATCTGGATCTGTCTGACCCAAAGTGTATCCCACACAAGCACTGCAGATGGTTCTCTAACACACGCGCTCTATGGAAGACCTGCTTTATAGAAAACGTAACTGAACCAAAGATTAATTCTGGCTCTTGAGAGAAGACTAAGATTTTTAAAAAGTGGAAAGTGGTGCATTTTTAGAGGAAATTCTCTGTTTTGAACCCATTTCATGACTCACTCAGTCAACATCAGTATTTACTGCTGGCTTTTGTATCATCTCGCGACTGACGAAGGAAAAACATTTGAGTCATAATTTGATTCTTATGTTCAGTTTTAGCCTTTTAGTGTGGCTTTCTTCACAGTTCAGTGTGTTTACAGCTCTGTCACATGTGCAAAAGTCTTAGACTTCCATGAGAACAGTTTAACGCTTTTTATGTGAGCACTGAGGATCTTTCTGCAGCAAAAACATTTGAATAAACGCAAGCAGACCAGAAAATAGTGAAAATTATTTTCTTTGTAAACAGTTGCTTTATTGGGAGCTGGTCAAAAGAACATAGGTTTGGGTCCAGATTGGCTTCCAGCCATTGCCTGGATGTGTGAAATTCCATCAGTAGCTCCTGATCTGCTCTAATAAAAGACTAATGGAACAAAACCAGGTGTCTGATGAGAACTACAACCAGTATTGGGCTTCCATGAGGAGGGAAAACACACTGAGACACATAAAATCAGTGTTTGCTGTAATGATGTTATTACTGTTACACAACCTTTATGTATAATTTTTCTAATGTGGCATAGTTTCTCATCATGACAATCATGAGGAAGTCAGTTTTGTTGCTTGAAGATCCAGGGAACTAAAAAAAGTCGTTAAAAATGTTTGCATGACTCTAAAATTGAGTTTGACCGACCAAAGTTCGACTTAGCAAAATGTGAATTAAAAACAGGACAGAAATATAATAAAATGGATGAAAACGCACTCAGACTATATGAGAACATTCTGGGATTGGTCCTAATATTTTTATGAGCCTCCTTGACAAGCAAGTTGCCAATTTTGAGTTCCCTGTATTTGTGATGTCACAAAAGCTAACACTCTTACACATATCTATCTAGCATTTCAGATTCAGACAGATGTATTTTAACCCTTAGAATACGAGCACATATCCATGCCAGGAGCACAACAAATGGTAAACTGTCATCTTATGGCAAAAGAGCTTATATGGAAGTTCCTCGGGTTTGTGTTGATGCTTAAGATATCAGACAAAGTTATCAAAGAATCAAAAGTTATTGTAATTTTAAAACATGTAAGAATAATAACCGCTACTGGGGTCTTTAAAAAAGCATCACATGCAAATGCCCATTAAAAACAAAAATGCCCAGATCTCTTTTATTTTAGGAACAATCACAAAAAACAGAAAACAATACACTTTGAACCCGGGATGACTTCCAGGATAGTCTCCCCTCACAAGTTCCGGAGAACAACTTAGTGGCTGCGCACCAAGCAGAAGAGCAGCAAATGGTGAGTGTGTAGTAGAGCAAACCATTGGATTGGTATCGGTATCATGGCCTGAACTGATTCGAGGGATGAGGTTATCATCACACACTATGGGAAAAACCCTAACCCATACACAAACACACCCTGAACCAAACCTTGTCTTCTTCTAACACACTAAACTGTTCTCCCTAACCCACACCTGTCACTGTAAACATCTGTTATTTATTATATACTGGTATTATTTGCACATTAATTATTTATTGTGGTTCCACCTCTCTAGTGCTAGAAGCATCTGTTGGAATATTTTATTCGTTCTGCATGAAATGTTGTCATTTTGTTTTGTTGATTTAGTTTGTTTTTCTTGCTCTCTCTGTCTTGCTCTCTTTTTACTCTGCGTATTTTTTTTGGTCTGCGTTAATGTAATCTTGTGGCGTTCCTGTTCTCATTGTTGTGTTGCTCCATGTTCCTGGCTGATCGTTATGGTCCTGGAGAAACACTGTAGTCGTGGAGGATTGTTTTGGTCCTGGTGGATCGTTGTGGTCCTGGACGAACGTTGTGGTCCTGGAGGATCGTTGTGGTCGTGAAGGGATGTTGTTTCATTTCACTGTGTACTGTGTGTATATGCCTGAAATGACAATGCACCTATTAGATTTGACCTGACTCGAAAAGAGCATGTGTGAAGGGGATGTATGTCTTGGTTTGTAGAATCAAGAACTGAACTCAGAATCAGAGATCTGAAGTCGACCCCAAACTTTTTGGCCTTCACAGGAGTTTGGACATCCCTTAATCAAATACAGCATGGTTCTCCTGCTTAGACCCCTCCAGCCACCGCAGGAGTGGGGTGGGGTTAGAGGAGTGCTCTGCCATTGCAGGGGATTTTCATTTTTCTGGGCGGATGGAGGGAGTCGATGCAAGTGCTGCTTCAGATGCAGGAGCAGTTGGCACGTAAACAGCGAATTACACCAATATCCATCCCCCAACCTGCTGTCATCCACTGTTCACCCTCCTCTTCTCTCCTCTCTCTCTTTCTCTCTCGCTCTCTCACATGCTCTTTCAGCCATCAATGAAATCACAACCATGGAGAGAGGAACAGCAGGGCTGCCGCACATCTGTAAACACACACACACACACACACACACACACACACACATACACACAGTCCTCCATCTTCGCTCTACTCCCATTTCACCTTATTATTTTTCACAGACACCCTGGCTTGTGTTTTTTTCTCGCGGCATCTTCCAGCACCACCATTCTTTCATTATTTCTCTCTCTCCTTCTCTCTCTCTCCTTTTTCACTCTCTATGTTTTTCTCATGGTTTAATCCTGTTTCCCCCTCCTTTTCTTCTTTCTATCCCCTGCCTGACTCCTCCCTCATTTTCTCTCCCGCACGCCCTCTCTCCCTCTCGCTCCCTCTCTCTCTCTGACACTCTCAAACACTCACACAAACACACACACACACATACACACACACACACACACGGAACCACGCACGCGCACACACTCACACACACACGCCCTCCTCCTCCCCCCATCGCTGCAGTGTCTCTTAACTGCCTTGGAGCTACAAGAGGAAATAGAACAGCGACAGAAACAGGAGGCGGACAAAAAAAAGACGGAAAGCGAAGAGTGGTTTGTGAATGAGTGTGTAAGTGTGTGTGCGTGTGTGTGTGTAAGAGAGAGAGGAGAGAGAGAGAGAGAGAGAGGGTGAGAGAGAGAGGGACAGATATGAGGATGTTGGATGTTCGAGGCTTGCTCAGTCCTCATCTCTGGCTGAAGGCTGGGCTGCAGTGCCACCACTGAATGGACGGAAAACACTCTGAAACGGTGAGGCCACACGCCGTTCTTCGCTCTTCGCTCTTTTTCTGCACATACACACAAACACACACAAATGCACACACACACACACACACCATCTTCCAAGCCTGCATGGCAAGGCTGGATGGCATTTGGATTGCCCTTGGCTTTCTTCAGGCTGTGGATGGTGGAGGGATTCGGCTCCTCTCAGCATCTGGACAGGAAGGATGCTGCTTTTCTCCATGACGAAGGAGGTGATGTTCAGAGTGGTGGTGGAGGTGTTGGAGAATGTTGTCGGTGTTGATGGGATCGTCAGTGTTGCCGGACTTTATGAAGACGATGTGGACGGTGCTGATAACGCTGTTGGAATAGATGGTTGTTGTTGTCAGTGTTGATAGTGTTGCTGATTTGTGTCGTAGTTTGTGTTGATGGTGTTCATGGTGGTAAAGATGACGGTGAATTGTTGATTTGATGGTGGTGTTTGGGATGTTTGAGTATTGATGGTGGTTCTTGTGTTCTGGTGTTCCTGCCTTGTGCGACTGATGGTAATGACTTTGGTGGTATTGTTAGTTTTGTTGGTGGTAAAGTATTGGTACTTTTGTGTTGGTGTTGTTAATATTGGTGGTGTTGACAGTGCTGACGTTGGTACCATTGATAGTATTGTTGTTGATGATAATGTATTGGTGTTAGTAATGTTGTTGGTGTTAATGTGTTGATAGTGTTGTTGGTGTGAATTATATTGATGGCTTTAATGTGTTAGTAGTTTTTGCGATGTTGCTGGTAATGTGTTAGTAGTGTTGATAATATTAATGGTGTTAATGTGTAGGTAGTATTGTTGGTGATAATGACATCGATGGTGTTGATAATATTACTGTGCTGGTAGCATTGCTGGTGTTGATGCTGTTAATGTGTTATTGGTAATGTTGGTATTGGTGTTATTGTGTTAGTAGTTGTGCTGGTATTGGTGTAAGGCCTTGTCCACATGGACGCGCTCTGAATGCCATAGGCGTTTTTGTAGTGTTTTGTATCTGCGCTTGATTGGTATTACACTGGCGTTCGTCTGATGCTGTTTAACGCCAGCTTGCAGCCCAATATGTAGTTTCATGTATTCACCTGTGAGGGCAGTAATTATTCTCTCCAGATTTGTTAAGTCATGGGATTTGTAGTTTTACATTTTCCTTCAAAACTTGATTTGTCGCAGTTCCCAGAACAATTGAATAATGGGACATATTCAGTCCTCCAGAACGTCAACCAAATGCCATATAAATGCAGTACCGGTGTTTTCTTCATGTTCATCAGGATTTCGGCAGACATTGACGCCAAGAAAATGTTGCAAGCAGTGTTTTTTTTACGCCACACGAATGCGCAACTGACCGAGCGCCGGTGTTGGACGCCCGTGTGGACACTTCGATTTGCTCCAATGAGCAGAAAAACGGTGCCACAAACGCCCGAAAAATGCCTGATTCAGACATCCGTGTGGGCGAGGCCTTACTGTGTTAGTAGTTGTGTTGGTATTTGTGTTAATGTGTTAGTAGTTGTGTAGGTATTGGTGTTAATGTATTAGTAGTGTTGTTGGTCTTAGAATAATGTATTAGTAGTAGTGTTGGTATTGAAGTTAGTAGTTGTGTTGGTATTGGTGTAATGTGTTAGTAGTAGTGTTGGTATCGGTATTAATGTATTAGTAGTGTTATTGGTCTTGGTATTATGTGTTAGTAGTAGTGTTGGTATTGGTGTAAATGTGTTAGAAGTAGTAGTGTTGGTATTGGTGTAATATGTTAATGGTGGGGTTGGTACTGGTATTAATGTATTAGTAGTGTTGTTGATCTTAGTATAATGGGTTAGTAGTAGTGTTGGTATTGATGTTAGTGTTAGTAGTAGTGTTGGTATTGGTGTAATGTGTTAGTAGTAGTGTTGATATTGATATTAATGTATTAGTAGTGTTGTTGGTCTTGGTATTATGTGTTAGTAGTAGTGTTGGTATTTGTGTAAATGTGTTAGTAGTAGTGTTGGTATTGGTATTAATGTATTAGTAGTGTAGTTGGTATTGGTGTAATATGTTAAAGGTGGTGTTGGTATTGGTGTTAATGTATTAGTAGTGTTGTTGATCTTGGTATAATGTGTTAGTAGTAGTGTAGGTATTGGTGTAATGTGTTAGTAGTTGTGTTGGTATTGGTGTAATGTGTTAGTAGTAGTGTTGGTATTGGTATTAATGTATTAGTAGTGTTGTTGGTCTTGGTATAATGTGTTAGTAGTAGTGTTGGTATTGGTGTAATGTGTTAGTAGTAGTGTTGGTATCGGTGTAATGTGTTAGTAGTAGTGTTGGTATTGGTGTTGATGTGTTAGTGGTAATGTTGCTCTTGGTGATAATGTGTTACTAATAGTGTTGGTATTGATGTTAATGTGTTAATGTGTTGGTGGTATTGATTGACTTGATAGTGTTGGTCGTTGAAGGTATTCAGAGTCTCCGGATTAGATACGTATGTGCTGTCAGTGTTGTCAGTGGTGGCACACTTGGAAAAGATCAATAGATTTTCACATTTTACGATGTGGTTTGGCTTCCTGTCTGGTCACACTGAAATGGAGAGAGGCAGAAAGAGAGAGAGAGAGAGACAGAGCGAGAGAGATAGGTGTAGCATGTTCATTGCCACGCTTTGCTGGCTAATGAGTGTGAACGTAGCTGAGGGAGGCGCGCACCCCACAGAGATAGAGATAGAGAGAGAGAGAGAGAGAGAGAGGGAAAGAGAGAGCTGTTGGTGTTTGACTATTAGCAATACTCCTGCTGATCTCTCTCTCTCTCTGTTTTATCCCTGTATCTCTCTCTCTTATTTTATCTCTTCCTATGTCTCTCTCTCTTTCTCTGTTTCTTTCTTTGCAACAATAACATCTAATACCTCTTTATCGATCTGTCTCTTTATAGACGAGTGTGTGTGTGTGTGTGTGTGTGTGTAAGAGAGAGACAGTAAAGCTTGTTAGAAACATTTTTCAGCAGCTAAAATTCCTGGGATTGTTAATGGAGCTGTGAACCTGCATGAGGAGAGATTAGGTGCACTAGGGGTTAAGTGGAAACAGAGAGGCCAGAAGGGCTGAGGTCGATGCAGCACAGAGCAAGAGAGAGTGAAGAGAGGGAAAGAGAGAGAGATTTAAAGTCAAGGAGAGAAGGAGAAAGAGAATGAATAGATTTGTTTAAAGTATAGGGTAATTTATTGTTAGAACATCGACTCCTTTAATATTTAAATGTCATCTTTTGGTTTTTTACTAACACTGTAAATAAACAAGGTTGTGCCAATAAAGTTAATGCTAATTTCTTCTAGCATTCCTATTAGTTTCCAAGTGTATAATAACGTTAAGCTAACACTGGTGCACATAAATACATTTTGGCTGTGCCATCTGAAGCTTGTTACAGATATTAACAGACATTTTATCTTGAATCCTGCAGTTTTACAGTCATTCTTTCATTAAAGAGTTCTTATTTAGAGCTGCGGCATCTATTTTTCGCTAACAACTGACTGGAACTTGGTAACTTTACAATTCTGCAGTCAGTGATGTATACAGAATCTCTAGGAGGCTCATAATAGTGTTCCCATCCATGGTGACAGGTTGGTTCCATTGCCATTATGTTTTAGTTAAAGTGACATTTTGGGCTTTCAGTTCAGCTCCTGAAGGCCTGGCCAATGGGAGAGCTTACTTGAGATGTACCTATACAAAAAATCTTGATAGGACAGTTTTGATAGGTTGATTGATTGTTTTCAACCAAACCGTATTACTGTTTATTAATTAGCTTAATTATTCCAGAGTGGGACAGTTAACTAAGGTGCCAGGACAATATTCAGCCTGAACCAGCACAATACATTAAAATTTGTATAACCCCTCTATGAAAAAAAAAAAAAACATTTCCCCTAGTGAACGATTATATTATATTAAATTATGTGTGGAACCATGTGTGTGGTTGATTTAGGTTTTGTAAGGAAAGAGTACAGGGGCCACTGAGAGAGAGCCAAAATGACAGCTCCCAAAGAACAGTAATGTTGGCAAAACACTGTTACACACTCTTACACGCACACACACACACTGCACACGGACTCCCAGCAGGGCCACTGAAAAGCCCCTCATGATGTGCCAGTCTTACTCGCGCTGAAAGATGGGGCTGTCAGTCTGCAGAGAGAGAGAGAAAGAGGAAGAAAGCACACTCTGGTTTTGTGGTATTGTGGCCATTTCTCGCAGCTTTGACATGTAAACCTGAGGGTCTGCTCATAGTCATCATGTGTTTTTACACTCACAGTAACAGGTGTGTAATGTTTAATGAAAACCACCCCCGAATCTAGGGCCATAGATTATTATTATGCTTACAGTATTGGGCTGATTAAAGGAAACATGTCATGGAAAAAAATCTTCAGTTTTTTAAAAATAAAAGTTTGATGTCGTATGCAAACACTGCTACACTTCAAAGAGGCTCATAGAAGACTCCTTTTCAGCACCCCATTTGAATGGCAAAGTTAAAAATGGGTAAAGTCAGCCTGAATAGCAACAAAAAGGCATAGTTGCTGGTATTTCTCGAGTACTCATTTTCTAAATTTTTTATTACTATTGTGTAATATCTAACATTATAATGTACTTTGCTACTGCCATAAACATCTATGGGCTTGAGATAGGTGTTAAATAAATTAAGCTTCTCCTTCTTTTATAGTCAGGATTAAGCCCAGCTGCTTACATGCAATATGTTGCTGTAGAAGCTGTGTTTGTAGCCTCCTGCTCAAATACAGCTTTCATGGAAAACAGCAGCAAAGGTAGCTACAAGAATGTGAGACAAACCACCATGAAAAGAGCAGCAGAAACCTCAAACACTGACAGAACTCACCACAGCAAGGTTTGAGGGTCTGAGCTCTGCATTTTAGTGTCACCCTCATCAGAGAATAGTAGAGGTCCTCAGACAAGTGCTGCTATACTTACATATTTGTGATGATTCATCAAACTTGTTGTGCTTTCATATTAACCTCATATCATAAACTGAACTGAACATTTTCTGCTAATTCTTCTCTGGCATCTCTTCTCTTTTAGCTTCAGTGGCTTAATATTTTCCATACAACAACCACTGTCCTTTTCAGAAACCCTTAAATAAATGTAGGCTACAAATTTTGTGGCCTAGTCAAAGCGTCCGAATGCTAAATAGAGACCTGAACACCACTGTAACTGTTTGACCCAATCCTACAGCAGGACTGTAAGACTACGCATGGACCTTTTGGGACATGAACCAATGAGCACCTGCACTCTGAAATAGGGGCGTGACCTAGACATGCCATTTTTTCACTTCAAGCAGAAAAATATTACAAACCCAAATGATTCTTTACTTTAATGGGAATGGCTTCTACATACAGGCTATGAATATTCAGTGCAGTCAGTGGATTAAGCTGCTTTGTAACCCTCAGTGACCTAATTGTGCATTTTTAATTATACTGTTAAGTAAAAAAAAAAAAAAAAAGACTGCTATTGCATGACCTTTATGTAAAACAGCCACAGGTCATACAGTGATGCATTTGAAGTGATGAATTTCAGTGTGAAAGTAAATTATATTAAAGTATATATTTAAAGCAGACATTATATTTTATAGTTGCCTGTTACATTTTAAAGTGATATGTTATATTTTAAAGTGATACGCTCATTTCAAGTAAGTAAAATCAGTTCATTGCTTTATTTAGTTGCGCATCCACAAACAGTGCTGGAGACAAGAAGCAGCTATTGATACACACTCGAGGAGCACTGGATTTGTAAATCAGTGGGACCATGATGGTCATTAAGGTGATCCTTCCTCAGCCTAATTTGGAGAAGGACAGGAGGCACTACACACTTCAGCATGTTTCAAAATGAATGGTTTATGTGAGATTTGGTAATGGGAATGTTTTTTTCCTCGCGAGGGAAATGCCAGCATTTACACACGCTTATTACAGGCCAACGCTCGAGTGCTTCTAACCGTTTCTGCCTGCACACAAGAGCCTGCTTCAGCCAAACACCTCATCGTGGTCTTTAGGAAACTCGAGTGTGGAGCTAAAGCTCTGCGTCAGCTGGGGAGCACCGGGCTCCTGAGCTCCATTTAATGTTCTATGGCAGGTCTTAATTGATATCATATGGGCTGAATGATTCACAGTGTGGATGCGTCTCCACATTCTCAGCGACAGAGAAACTATCTGAAGGTATCTAACAGTTTGATGTAATTTAGGATTTTGAGATCATGATTTGGGTAATTTTTTAATGCTTTATGCATGCTCAAGTCCCATTATCAGACAATAAGGTCATTCATTGTGAATAAAAATATTAAGCATAAAAATAGCAAGCAGGAAAAATTAAAAAGAATGAAAGAAATAAAAGAACACATAGAAAATCAATAAAAGTACATTAAAAGTGGAACGGAATGGTAAAATGTCTAGATTAGACTTTAGTACTTGAAATAAATAAATAAATAAATAAAGTCAAACAAAATAGACCCTCACAATCAAAACCTTTATAACCCATTTATAAAAAGTGGGTTTATATCACAAGCCCCACCCCCTCGTTGCCCACTTTACTCTGATAGGCTGCACCCATCCTAATCATGTAAATCATTGACGATGGTTCCCATGGGAGACGGTAGCTAGGAGACACTTGGAAGAGAATGAGGGGGCTTCGTTTTTTTTTTTTTGGTTTATTTATTTCCTTAACCTGTTTGTTTATTTATTTATTTAAAACTGTAACAGTTATCATTATATCATTACAAAGAGAGTGTAGCAGTTGTCTTGAGGCTCAAAGAGACCTCATTGCTTCATTCTGTAGTTATTCTGCCAATATTAGGAACTCTGACCTGTTTTCCTCTTTGGGAAAAATCAACGGCACCATCACACCGCTCCCCACCCGACACTATTTGTCCTTTGTACATCTGTTCTCTGGGTATATTTTTTCTGTATTATGAGGTTGTTTGTCATATTATGAATAATGCTACATGCATGCTACCAGCAAGGTCAAAACCAAAGTAAGAAAGGTGCATCGACAGTTTCAAATTTTTCATTAATTTTGATATGTTTAAATGGAAAAGGCAGCCCACTGAGCTGACAGGATGTATCTGATGATGACAGGACGTAAGTAATGGTGATGGGTCAGAGGTGATGACAACAGAACGTGATGATGACAAAATGAATGGTTTATGTGAGATTTGGTAATGGGAATGTTTTTTTCCTCGCGAGGGAAATGCCAGCATTTACACACGCTTATTACAGGCCAACGCTCGAGTGCTTCTAACCGTTTCTGCCTGCACACAAGAGCCTGCTTCAGCCAAACACCTCATCGTGGTCTTTAGGAAACTCGAATATGTCTCCGATGATGTCAGGACATAGGCAATGGCTTAGGTAATGATGACAGGACGTAGGCGGTAATGACAAGACGTAGGTGATGATGACAGGATGAATCTGATGATGACAGGACGTAGGCGATGATGACAAGATGTAGGTGATGAAGACAGGACGTAGGTGATGGAAAAGGACATAGGTGGTGATGTCAGGATGTTTCTGGTGACGACTGGATGTTTTTGATGATGACAGGAAGTTTCTAATGATGACAGAAAGTAAGTGATGATGAAAAGACATCTGATCATGACAGGACATAGCTGATAGTGACTGGACATAGGTGTCGATGACAGGACAAAGGTGATAATGGCAGGACGAAATGATGGTGTAGGTGATGATGACAGAATGTATCTGATAATGACAGGATGTATCTGAAGATGACACAACATAGATGATGATGACACGATGTAGGTGATGATGACAGGATGTATGTGATGATGTCCGGCTGTAGGTGATGATGACAAGAAATAGGTGATGATGACTGGACGTATCTGATGACGACAGGACGTAGGTGATGACGACAGGATGTATGTGGTGATAACAGGACATATCTGATGACGACAGGATGTAAGATAACAGGATGTAGGTGATGAAGACAGGTTGTAGGTGATGATGGCAAGATGATGACGACAGGTTGTAGGTGATGATAACAGGACGTAGGTGATGATGACAGACAGTGTGTGAACTATACCATGGTCTCCGGGGGAGCTGGGCGGGGGAGGGAGAAGGGGTAGGGGGGGCAAATTTTTAATGCTGGTTCGTTGCACATGGGTGATGCCATTTATAGGTCAGTACAATATTTACATGAAATGCCCCGATGGATCAGGTTCATTTCATCTGAACAGATTTCCCGAGCATATGCACATATATGGGCTACGCGAACTTCAGTCCACCTGATAATAAATAATTCATGGACTACCAAAGTAAAGTTTGACTGTATAATTAAATCAACTTAAAATGAGGCTTCTCAACTCAAAAACTTACATTGTTTCACATGGGCTACAGCCTATAGGGCTGTACACAGAGCCGAACACACACGATAAAAGCAGCCAACAGCACAAACCATGAACAATATGGCATTATTATTGATAAATAATACAGCTATAGCACAACACAACTCTCTCACTGCCTGGAGAGATGCAACGACACATACTACACGACACAGCACAGAAGATAGCCCTTCTCATAAGTAGGCCTATCACAGCAATCCATAGGCCTACAACAAATCCATAGGCCTACAGCAAAATGCAAGTAAAAGTGGGTCTTACCTGACACAAAAGTGACCATTTGCCTTGTAAACATGTATTGCTAACTAAACGAGCTCGCGAGCACCCCCACGAGCGTGTAAGCAGGCTGAGTTTTTTCATGAGTAAATATAATTTTATTTTACTTATTTTACACCTGTGAGAAAACCCATGCCCCAAATTGTATTTATTTGGTCATCATATCAATTGTTAAGAGCTCCCTCAAAATTTCACAAATCATGTTTCCAGGGGAGCTCATGTCACCACTAGGGGAGCTATAGCTCCCCTGCTCCCCCCTAGTTCGCACCCTGATAACAGCATTTAGGTGATGACGACAGGACGTAGGTGTTGATGACAGCATGTAGGTGATGATGACAGGATGTAGGTGATGATGACAGGATGTAGGTAATGTTGACAGGATGTAGGTGATGATGACAGGATGTAGGTGA
>JBBPCX010103066.1:0-22585 GCA_037974365.1 Hydrocynus forskahlii
ACTTATGTTTTTTAATTAATCTCAATTAAATTTTTATGATTAATTTGAACAGACCTCATATTCATTTTTTTGAGTGTACCGCTCAAAGAACCAGTTGTAGTATCTGTTTTAACCCTCTGAGGTCTAAGACCTTTCTGGCACTTTGAGGCAATTTGCTACACCTTTACATTTTTAAGTTTTAAGGCAATTTGCCTTTTTTAAGGCAATTTGCTACACCTTTACTAATTTCATTACATATAACAATATTTAACTAAAGACATCTGTGCCAAAGTGACAAATATTGTTATATTCTGGAGAACCTCAGCTATAATAATATGCAAGTAAAGTGAATGTAATTAATTTTTTTTTTAAATATTGTGTAAACATGACATGACAAACTATTTTCAGAGGGCTTCAAACAAAGTAAAAAAACTCCTTAAATATGTCTGACCAAGACTTTTGAAGTTTGAACCTTGTAAACATATGTGTTGGCTACAAAAAGATAAGGAGAGCTTTCATAAATGTTATGTAGTTTTACTACAATTTGTGAAAAAGTAAGACGACCTACTTTTTTTCTGCTCTTTCACATGCATATTCATTAGATAGGTGTTTCACACCTGTAACTTCCCACCTCCCCCTGTCAGTGACTCTCATTGTATGCCTGCATATCTTCCTAGCAAGACCTGACATAAATTTGCAAATGTACACAAAGAGCAGGCTATCTATCATTCACACCCAAGACATGCATACTAAGACACATGTTCTGTAAGAGACACATGTTTTTGCCCTTATGTTGTATATTAAAAATGTTTTAAGATATTTTTTTCTCATGTCAAGAAATCTTTAGACTAGATAAAAGTGAAAATATAGCCGTGAACGGCAATGAGCAGGGTCCAAGCTGTTTGCGCCTAGTCCTCCAAACAGCAGCACTGAGTTATTGCTGCACAGAGACAACATTTCATGTTTTTTGTATTTGCAGAAAATGATTGCAGAGATGGTACCACAAATTACAACTAGTAGCAATTAAGTAGCTCTAAAAAGACACTTAGTGTCAATGGTGTGAAATCACAAGATACACCCCTTAAAGGCAGTAGCCACAAATATGGTTTGAAATGTCTATTTTTGGCAAAAAACAGCACACCTTAGGAAACTTAGTCACCTTAGTCTGATGATGACTATATATAAACATGTTCATTTTGAGACACATGTGCCTTGAAATCCCAAAAGTATTGTTCAGTTCTTTTCTTTGTGTAATTATCACACATGCATTTTGGCCAACAATTTAGCCATTCTTTGACAAAACGATACAAAATTTACAAGGTATTGAAAGACACAAATGTGGAAGCCTTTCACAAATTTTTCTCCAGTTGGGATGCATGGTTTCAGATTAGTGAAAATGGAAAAAAATTTGTGTACTGCTTGTGAGGGATACCTTGCATGAGTTTACAAACTTTGGTAAGCATTGATCCAAGGGCTTCTGAGAAATTGCAGTTTAAGTCATTGTACGCAAAAGTCGACAAGATTAATTTGCATATGGTGGTCATGCTGTTTGCAAATTTGCACGTTTTTGATAATTATTGACAATGAGTGTCTTGCGATTCCAACGACACCACACTTGTGCAGATTTGTTGAAAAACCAGGGACTAGTTCGCAAAAGTTGGTTTTGCATATTATGCAAATTAGCAAAAAATCTAATTAGGTGGAAATGAATGGGTGGGGCCTCATTTGATTAATCTGATCCCAAGGAATAATATGCTAAACGAATTTTGAAAATTGGACATATGGTTCAACGCAAAAGTGCTTGTTATAGCGCCACCTATTGGTGCAATGGCGTGGCTCCTGGTGTCCGAGTAGCGGTTGGAGCACCGCATGTACCTACCAAATTGCACTGCTGTGTGTCTTACGATTTTTGCTCCCCAACGCGTTTTGAGGCAGAAAAATAATAAAAAAAAGACAAATCAGCATGATTACAATAGGGTTCCAGCACTGCATGCTTGGAGCCCTAAAAATCAGCATAGATACAATAGGGATCTTTCGCACTGCGTGCTTAGACCCCTAATAATAAAAATCAGCATAGATACAATAGGGATCCTTCACACTGCATGCTTGGACCCCTAATTATCTGCCAGTGCGCAAAGATATTTAAACTAGAAACAAGTGAAATTATCTGACAGAGCAGTAAGATATTTACACTCGGTAAGAAATATGAAAAAAATATATAATTATATTACTCTCAAAACAAGTTTGCAGCGTTGGCGATTCTGATTCAGAATGGATGTATGCCAGCAGACGGCATGACCAAACAAACATACTGCAGCACCAACAACAGCTAGTCAAACAGGTATTAGGCTATATATATATGTAAAACAAACCAAAGGCTCGTGTGGCTATAATTTCGAACAACACTACAAAATGGCTGATTTGCTACATAGTGCCCTACATAGTGAATGAGTACACTTTTCGGACACAGCTTAGATCTAGCTTCATAAGCGAAAAAGCACCAACAACAGCTAGTGTAGAAATGGGAAAAAAAGTACAATAATAGCATAACTTATAAAGAACAGAAGTGTGATTGCTGATGCAATCACACTAATTTCTAGATGCATTTATAGTTGCAATGGTAACTGGGATTGTTGCTATGTGGTTGCAGTAGTGTTGCTAGGTGGTCACTAATGGTTGCTGAGGTGCTGCGGTTACATTCTTATGCCTCCAACTTTACTTTACTAAACAAAAATAATTGTTAGAATTTTTCTTCATTTTTATATCAAAATATGCATTACACTGAATGACCACAATTTCTTACACTGAATGACACTTTGTTAAAAAACCTATATGAAAGGCTACCATCAGCACTATACTGTTGCAATATTATTATCATTAGGCTACAATAGCCACAGTCCTGAATAAATGACAGCCGAGGGAAATATTGCCAAATAGTTGGTATTTTATTTAACAATGAACATGGTACAACTAATGATCAGGATTTGCACCCAAGGCTGCTTCCTTTCTCCTATATATAATTTTCTCTTCTCTTTGCAAGGAGTAGTGCGCAAGCTATTGGCAAGGGTGGAGTTGTGGGGTGGCCGGGGTATGATTCCCCATGGTGAATCATGGCCACCCTGTTGGCCACCCCAAGCACCGCGTCACAGTTGTCCCTATCCCTCCAATACCCCAATGCGCCAATGTGAATGCAGTTTAATGTTAACAATACTATGACTACTAGGCTTACTAGCTCAACATTACCTCAGTAACATCAGGCACAGCTCAACTTTACCTCAGTAACATCAGTCACAGCTCAACATTACCTCAGTCACGGCTCAACTTTACCTCAGTAACATCAGTCACAGCTCAAAATTACTCCAGAAACATCAGTCACAGCTCAACATTCCTTCCTGTTTGGCAGCTCTGCTGCTAGACACCCGTTAATAATGATAGTAATTATTATTATTATTATTATTATTATTAATAATAATAATAATAATAATAATAATAGAACATCATCATCATTTGGCAACATTATTATTAATATTATTCAGCATTATTATTATTATTATCATTATTATTATTATTATATTGTGTATATATATAATTATATATTGTGTATATATATATTCTACATATAATATTCCATTTATAGGATTATTATTATTAATTATTAGTATTATGAAAGAGCTGAACTGATTACACTGAATGACAATGCCATTACGCCGAATGACATTTTTATACTTAAACATATTATACAGGCAAACAGTAAGCCACTTATATCAAACAATGACCTTGACCTACAAAGTTTGACAGTTATTTTAAAAATGCATTTGTTTAGATTAAAATCTAACTTTAAAAGTGTTTTTTGGCATTTCACTGAATGACATCTGATTTCTATTTCATGTTACCACAGGATGAAAATATCTAATATTTATGAGAGATAAACTCACCTTGCTTTATCACCTCAGGGGTCTTCAGGGGTCCTTTTGATGATGTCACAGATTGTCATGTGACTATCAGTTTTTTAAATGATTTCAAAATGGCATATTGATCTCATGACACTGAATGACCTCTAATGAACTGAATATTTGGGACAAAGGTCCCCTGATGATTTTAATATCAAAACAAAACAATAGCACAAAGTGCTTTTAATGCAACAATAGTAGCACTTATAAAAATATGCCTAGAAAGTCCATTAGAAATTTTGTTTGTTATTTTATATATTTGTTTAAAGCTGTAATAGTGATATTAAGGTTCGGACCATTACGCTGAATGCCAAGTTTGGACTTCATTAGATTATATTATACATACATTTGCATTTATTTTTTTTCTAAATGTAACTGAAATAATAAAGTAGGCAATGTAGTTTAACTTTATATGTTCAAAATGTATTTATTTCTCTTTTTTGTTCATTTAATGTATCCGGTACCCAAAAAAGGCTTGTCACGTCTTTGACCCATCTGTAGGAGGACCATCAGAGACGGGAACGACAGGGGAAAGTAGCCGAGAGATAGGGCTGCTTGATTATGGAAAAAAACATAATCACGATTAATTTGGTCAATATTGAAATCACGATTATTTAACACGATTAAACATTGAGTCTGGAAACACACAGCATTTATTGCACATAAAGTACAGCAAATGTAAACTTTCCCTTAAAATAACAAAGTATAACATTCAAATATTGTATAAAATAGTAAACACAAGTAAACAAAACCAGCAATGTAGTGCAGTCTCTTGGAAACAAAAAATACAAAATATATAAATAAAATATAAATAAAATAGTTATCATGACTAATAATACTGTAAAGAAAAAATAGGACCAAGTTATTTTGACCAAATAAATTTGCTCTTTCAGTGCACTGTCACAACATTCTGAAATCCTGTAAATGTATTCAAAATTCTGGCAAACTATATTCAATAAATTCCTGTCAGTAACTCAGTCCAAGAACATGGAAGGCTGGCCCATTATAGCCCAGAGCAAACAGAAAACATGTCATGTAGTCTGTAGGGTTTTTAGTCAGAAAGACAGGCCTGTTTACATGATCAGGTTTTAGAGAAGAGCGCAAACAGGAGACAGTATTTCCTCCTGTACTAAAAATCCTCTCTGAAGAGGAACTTGGGGCTGGAATGCACAGATATTTCCTTGCCAGGGTGGAAAGCTGTGGATAGAGTTGCTGGGATTCCCTCCACCACTTAAGTGGGTCTTCTTCAGGATCCAATTTTTCAGACTGGAGATAGGATTGTAGCTCAAGAGCTATCGCCTGGTCTTGTTGCTGAGAACACCCTGCAGCTTTGTCTGTAGTGACCTTAAAGAAGCTGCCCAGGCCCTTCTTCTTCTTCTTCTTCTTCTGCTTCTTCTTCTTCTTCTTCAGAGCAGGAGGATCCTCTATATCATTGGCAGGTGGTGGTGTTGTCTCAATGGAGGTGTTCTCCTTGGAGGGAACATAAAATAAAATAAAATTTGTATTATTAATTTGATAATCGAGGTGTTAATGAAATTTATTTGCTAAATATATTATTATTATTATTATTATTATTATTATTATTATTATTATTATTACCTCAGCAGTTATTAAGCTCTTCATCTCTGTTGTCAGTCTATCTTCAATGGAACCCCGGTGGTGTTCACTGAGATAATCCAGGGCAGAGGCCATGTCAAGGAGTTCTTGAGTTGTTGCATCACTGTATTTGTCACTGAGATTGCCACAAGGTCTGTGTCATTCTCCTGAACCTCCAATAGGGAGTTGGTGAAAAGGTGAAGGGTTGGTTTGAGAAAAGACACACTCACATATTTCTCCCCTGAAAGTGCGTCTGTGAACTTAACAAGAGGGCTAAGTGACTTATTGATGGCTTCCAGTACGTCAATGTCCTGCCATGAGAGGATGAGATGCCTGGCCTTTTGGTCACTAGACAGGACCTGGGCAATGGCCTTCTGCTGCTCAAGAACCCTGTCAAACATGGCATGCCTAGATCCCCACCTGGTTGGACATTCTGTCTTCAGTGAGTGTTCAGGCAAATTCAGCTGCTTTTGTGCCTCTGTAAGAGCCCTCTTTTTCTTCCAACTGTAGGAAAAGTGGCTGATCACTTTTTTGCAGACCCCCACTGCACGTTCCATCCTGGGATCCTTCATTGCATTCTCTAAAAATGACAACATATACATATTTACTCTCACTATGATCATCACACCATTCAACAAAGCGTTATTTACTGTGTGTGATTTGTATGAGGGAAACACACGAGACCCCCCTCCCCCCCAAACAGTACTCTACATTATTGGCAAGCACAGTAACTGTTGACATTGAATGCTGATTATTCGTCTTATTGTTGATGCTGTGGTTAAAATGACCTAACTGCAAACAATTAAATCATACCACATGCAGACAGGAATCCTACTCACCTATGGCCAAATGGAGCCTGTGACCGAAGCACTGAAGTCGCATTCATCCATTAATCTCAGCCGCTAACTTTATGTTTGACGCGTTGTCTAAAGTGACGCAATCAAGCTTCAACCCCCATGCCGCCAGAGATTCCCGTAGACCTTGGGCGATGTGTAGTCCGGTGTGGTTCCCTGGAATAAACGCTGTTTGGAGACATTTTGTGTTCAAATTGAATCTGGCGTCAATGTAATGCACGGTTAGGCTAATATATGGCTCCATTGTGCGGCTGGACCATAAGTCCGTTGTGATGACAAAATAGTCTACTTTGGACACCTCGTTAAGAACTCCTGCACGGCACTGATTGTACATTTGAGGCAAAGCACCCCGTGTGAAATAGTGGCGTGATGGTTTAGCATAGCACCTGTCCAGAGTGTGGACCATGTGCTTGAACCGTGGTTTCTCCACTGTTCTAGCTGGGCACATGTCTTTGGCCAAAAAATACGCCACGGCATCTGCAATTTTCTTGTGCTTTTCTGATTGAGACGGATATGGAGTTACATTATAAAGTGCGTCTTTTATTGATACCTGTGCTGGGAAGGATGTCGATGCGGTTGTGCCTCTTTGCCTTTTCTGTTTCTGTATTAGTTGGTCGTAAGTCACTCGGTGGTTGGGTGGGTAAAGTGATTTGTTGTGTTGGTGAATGGTGCAAACATCACAGAGTAGCAAAGCTTGCACATAATGTTTTTGATCCACGTCTGTCTCTTTAAATCCAAAGTGTTCCCACACCAGTGAACTTACTTTACTTTTCTTGCTGACTAATCGATGATGCTTTCCTCCTTCCGCCATCTTTACCCGCTCTGACTGTACACTGCCACCAGTCAGAAGGTGCGTTAATGCGCTACGCGTGTCATTCTGAACGCAACACAGAATACAAATATACTTGCAGAGCGTCATGTGGCAAAATAATTGTAATTATAATCGTTTTTGTTGATTACATTGTTTTTGTGATTGTTTGGAGCCGAAATCGAAATCAAAACAAAAATTCAATTAATTGCACAGCCTTAGTCTGGACAAAGTTGCTACAAATGTGGAAACAAAGACCACTTTGGGAAAGATCCAAAATGTCCAGCCAGAGGTCAGATGTGCCACAAATGGAATGGCAAGGACCACTTTTCCAAAGTATGCAGGACTAAAAAACTAAACAAACAGCCTGTCAGTAATGTGGAAGAACATACAGACTATGCATTTGTGGTGAAGGATGACTCGATGCAAAATAGGCTGAATGTGTGCCTGGGTGGGTTAAACATAAAAATGCTAATAGACCTGTAACATAAAATGCCATTCTTATGTCTTGAGTGCAGAGAAGAAATTATACATCTATGCCTCTGACTAGCCACTGCAAGTAATGGGAGCTTTCAAGTGTGAGACCAAGATAGGAAATTCCAGTAAATATGCCATTTTCATTGTCATTAAAGGAAATGGCGAACCACTGGCAGAGATGACATCAGAGAGTTGAAAATCAGTGGACAGAGACCAGAATAAATGAAGAGAGTACAGAATGAAAGGACCAATTTGCCAGTGAAATAAAAAAAACAAGTGAGCCAATGAAACACCTCTGTCACACTTTATTAAACTGTTTATTACGCACATTATTCAAATTTACAGTATGATTCTTTGCTTCAGTGGTTTGGCATGTACTTGTGTGTGTCTGTCTCGGAATGTGAGAGGAGTAAGATGCATTAGTTTGTTGGGAATCCAGACACACTGGCATTTACGAAGTGGGAACCTAGTCAGGAGGGGGGAACAGAGTAAAGACTGACACTGCAGCAGTGAAGCAGTATTAGTTGATGCACTGATGCAATGTAAGCCGTCAGAGAGGCACATCTACAGACACACATGCACACGCCTATACAATGTCCATGCACACCTAAGCAAATGTTCAGCCCTTTTACACAAAGCTTTGCATGCGCTGTAAGAATACTATTCATCGGTTGCCCAGCAATGCTGGCAAAAACACACATTTATAATCTGTAGGGGTAGCCCATGCCATCTGATACTGAAATACATAGCTCAAATAAACGTACACAAAGCTTTGAATTGGTAAAACAGGGAACACTATGAAGCTGACCTTGAAATGACTCAATTATCAATTAACCCCTGTCTTTTTCTTCTCTCTCGCTCTCTATCTCTCTCTGTGCTTTTGATAAGTGAGAGGAAAGGTGAAGTCTGCCATGAGTCAGCCAGCTCTGTCCCATGTTATTGTCTTAATTACACTAGGCAACCACCATCAATGGTTCAGAGTCATTAATTTTAACTGCTATGTCAGGAGGCACAGACAGCAGAAAAAAGAGAACCTTGCAGGCCAACAAATCACCAAAATGAACTTTATTAGGCTTTTTCTGGCCACTTGTCTTAAAAATAATGTTTAAAATTTATTTTTTATTTAATATACTGTGTGATTCTTAGACATGCAAAAGAAACAGGCAACATTTTCCAGATACTGTGTAGAAAAAATATGTTTGCTATAAGTTAGTCATGAGACTTCCATATGGCAGACAATATGTAGAATGTTGGAGTTTTCCATCACAATATTTCTACATTAAAGGTCTCAGTGAGAAAAGACGGCTCAAAATACATGCACAATCTGTGTTATGTTTTTACTAGATTAATTTCCTGAGTGGTTTAGAGGAAAATATCTTAATTTTTCTTTTCTTTTTTTCTTTTTTTTTACGTGCTTTTAAACCTTGCTATTAAACTCTGCCAAAAGGGTAGTGAGTGGGTGAGGCGGCATCCAATATGCAGGATGAGTTGCAGCCTTAGTAATTTAAATGAAAAAGTTGAAATCAGGCACATTATGAGTGCATATTCTGGACTGTTTTATGCTGTGTCTATGCCTGTTTATACATCTCGCCCACAGTGTCATTGATGAGAAGCAGCACATTTGTATGTAAAACTGGGCTCATGATGAACGAGAACTAATCTGCTTTCCATTCACCACCTTAAATTAAAAATACTGTAGCACATTAAATGTACTCACATATGGGTGCATATAAGACTAATCATCCTAAAATGGTTAACAATTATTGCAGATTAAATTATGCCCAGAAGAGTAAATACAGTGGCCTGAAAAACTATAACAATCCTATTACCTTTAGTTAAAAAATGACATCAAGAAGGAATCCAAAAAGGAAATCATTCACATAATATGTATCATATGCAAATAAAACAGAACCAAACCCTAATCCAAGATACTGCTTGAAATTAATCAGAAACAGAATTAGAATCGCGTTTATTGGCCAAGTATGTGAGCAAGCACATACTAGGAATTTGATTCTGGTCAACAATATTTAACGACACAATGAACAATATGCTAAACAATATAATCCACAATAATATACAATCTACAATATGAATATCCAGTAAGTGTATAAATGAACAATACAGTAATTATCAATAGAATATATATTTAACATAATCACACATACACAGACACACACACACATGCATGTGATGCATTCTCCCTATCCACCACACTAAAAGCCAATCAGGAAACGACAAAACTGACCTCAGCTCAGCCTCAACTTGATCAGGGGTGTATTATTATTATTATTATTATTCATTTTATTGGAAAGTTGCCTTTCAAGGTACTCAAGGACACCTTACAGACACCCCTCCACAGTGACTACCGGCCTCTCCGCTGTGGTTACAGCTGCACTACCTAGCCTGCCCCGGGCCTCTGCTGCGCTACCTAGCCCGCCCCGGGCCTCAGCTGCGCTACCTAGCCCACCCCAGGCCTCAGCTGCGCTACCTAGCCTGCTAGTTGCTGTCTCAAGCCCCTCTTCTGCTACTACCAGCCTCTCAGCCTGTCTCGCTGCTCGGGAGTGCTGTCACACTGCTCAGGAGCAGAGCTGCTGAGACCGCGCACACCCCAAAGGTAGAGCCTCCAGCGCCAACGAGACCAGGGCCTTTGGGCCCTCAGCCGCTGCTTGTGGCTGCCGCAGCGGCTGCGTGTTGTTTGTCACTATGTGCTGGGCTGGCCATGTAGCTCCAGGAGACGGCGCCTTTCGAGGCGAGCTGGGCACGAGCTGAAGGCGTGGAGCTCCGGAGGAAGCCCTCGGCTTCAAGGGCAACTGGCTTTTGGGTGGTCGACGGGAGCAACACAGAACCCCACGTCTCTTTCCCGCGGACCTCCGGCCTCACCTCTCTGTGAGCCAAAGCGGGAGCTCCTCCGTGGTCGAGTCAAGGACGAGGGGGTCCACGATCCGCTCTGGTTTGATGATCGGGGATCCATTGATCCACCCGTCCCACCAGAAGCCCTGGTCCGCCTTTTCGTCCTCTGACTCTCCACCACACAACAGTTTGGCAGTGGAAAACCCACTCTTCCTCACCGGCTCACTCCCGAACTGGATCCAGTCCGCCTCACTCCTTTGCAGCAGAGCCAGAGTTGCAGCCCCAAGGATGAGCTCCTTTGGGGCAGGCTCTATCTTTGCTGGCTCCTCATTCCCCTCAAGCAACCCATATGGCTCCAGGGGCTCGTCTCTCAGATGAGGATGCCCGTTTGGTAGGCTGGTCAATCTGTCACGGTCTTCCCCTTCTCCCCAGTGAGGGCAGGTGCGCGAGCAGACCTTCATGCTCACAATCACTTTATTTTCTTTAAACCAAAACAAAAGGCACGATGGCCAGAGTAAGCTTTAAACAAATGGAGACAGGAGAAACAAAGTAAGTATGACGGTTGACCAGCAAAGCAAACAGAAACACAAACCCTTTAAATAACTCAAATTCAACTAAACACAGCTGAACCTATTAATCAAGCTCCCAATCACATTTCAAAACAAAAGCACACAAAACCTAAATCCAAACTTAATCAAGGGTGGCCTCTAGCGGCCACCCACCCTCACAGACCTCAGCCCTGACATAAATACATTTAGAAGGTAAATAATAAATAAATTTTTTTGAGCCAGACTCATAGTGAATCTTTTGTTTGTACGCCATTGCTCTGACTGAAACTTGAGTATTCCTGAAAAATGAGTATTCCTGAACGTGTTGAGAATCACCAGATCTGAAGTGTAAAAATCCTATTTTTTTGTTGCTACAGAAAATGGCATAGAGAACATGGATCATGTAAAATAAATTAGTTAAAATCACAAATCTATGTCAGAGTAGAGCACATAAAACCTCTTGACTAATCTAAGAATCTAAGAATCTGACTGTCCACAAGAGCATCCCATTGCAATAATTTCTAAACTCTCTCATAGTAATGCTCTTAGTAGTATGGTTGCTCTCAATGGTTGCACTGCCCCATTTGTTTTATATCCTTAGTGGCAAAAAAATATCTGGAAACATGTATCATTTCTTGAGAGCATCATTGAGAACATAGATAGTGAACACCTTGTCTGATGCAATATCACGTCTCCCCTGCCAGAAACAGGACCTATTTCTGCTGCCCAGGCATCTCTAGGGACCTCAGAAAAACAGAGATGATGAGGCAGAATTTTTGTTATTTTCCTTATGTCTATGTTTCTCTGACGAAAAGGAAATCATTAGTCACAGGGGGTTTGCAGAGACCAGGCACAGGATGGGGCAGAGATAGAGGGCGGTTTGATGAAAAAAGTCAGGTCTGTAGCTCAAATTATCCAACCATCTGCTCATCAGTCAGCCTGACACTTATCACATACCACATTTTACACATACACATACACAGAGCTACACACATTCACAACATTGCACATTCACAACAGCACACAAATTGTTTGTACAAGCTATTATCCATTTAATACATTTCTTCATATTATGATGCTTTCACCAAAGCAGTATCTCAGATGAGAACCTCAGAGTACACATGCTATATGAGTATGTTTATGTGAGCATTTGATATTAACAAAATGACATAAGCAATAGGCCTTCTGATAGCTGTAGCTTTCAGTGTGATATAGTATGCATGAAAAATTAACAATGAACAGTGGCTTCTAATGGGGCATAAAATAAATAATAATGCTACTTCATTGAATCATACAGAAGATTATGGAAGATATTGTGCACCACAGAAATGGCAAACAACTATTACTGACTTAAGTTATATGTAACAAATATATAGTAAATGACTAAGAAATGAAACTCATTATACTGTAACTAATAAAATTACATAATTGATAAATATTGTTTGACGAGGAAACTCTTGATCTTAATCCTTTTTTTACATGTTTGTCAGGCTATATGCCTACAGATCCTCATACTAAATGTAAGATGGGGAGAACATGAGGAAACACAAAACACAGTCTTTAAATGATTATTTAATTCACTGACGGATCATTCTAGTAAGCAGGCACAAGCCTGCTGCAGCATGATTACATTTCCTCATATTTTTGTGGTTTTTAGACTCTCTTGTTTCATTTTAGTTGAGGCAATTTAGTATATTAAGTATTAAAAAGCTGTGTCCTCTCAACCCATAGGGTTGGGAGCGTTATTCAACCCGATCTCACAACTTTTTGTGCAGCCATCACGGCATAAAATCTATTCAAAAACGTGCTGCCATCACGCTTTAGGCCTTTTTTTTGTGCTAGGACAACGCTTCTTTTTTTCATGCTAGGACAACGCTTCACTACCTTGTGTATTTTTATGCGCAGCGCGCAACACCGCTGACAGGTCTGTGGTTTGTGAAGGTAGGTGGCCACTAGAGGCCACCCTTGTTTAAGTTGTTATTTTTGTGTTTGGGATTAGCCACAGCTGGGGGTTATTAGTAATAAGTGTTTGTGTTTTGTTATTGGTGGTTGGGTTTTGTGTTTTAGTATTTAAGGGTTTTGTGTTCTGTTTGCAAGTGTTGGTCATCCCACACGGTAGTTTGAGTTTCTCCTGGTTATCCTTATATTAAACTGTAGTTCGGGCTCTCATGCCAGTTTGTGTTTGAGTAATAAAGTTATGGAGCACTTTAACTATCCCTGGTGCATGTGTGCTTGCCATTCATGCGTGGAGAAGGGTATAAACTGTGACAACCGCTAACTGGTGACTGTTGGGGTTAGGGTTAGGGTTAGGGACTTTCCCCGTCTCCCGGCCTTTCAAGCTGTTTCACCCTCTTTGCAAACAAAAATGATAAGGAATCAACTCGTCATTTCTCTCCTACTGTCCCTCAGTCACCAGCTAGCACTGGTGGTGTTACGCAGTGCGCGTTAAAATATACATAGGGTAGTGAAGCATTGTCCTAACATGAAAAAAAGCCTAAAGTGTGATCACAGCATGTTTTTGAATAGGTTGTATATCGTAATGGCTTCACAAAAACTTGTGAGACTGGGCTCCGTTATTACTGAGTTTCTACTGTTTATGGCTCTTTGTTTGGGCTGTCCACATGCTGTCAATGCTAACGCAGCTGGCTTCAGTGAGCAGTTCTTCGTTTCCACTCATGACCAGATGATCTCACTGAAGCAAGACGCAAGAAAGCACAGTGAGATTATCTCAGACATTCCCTTGGAGAGACAGAGTTGAAAGACGAAAAAGGGATGCTTTGGAGGAGCAAAAAGTTGGGGAAAAAGACCAGTAAGGAATGCACAACAGTCTTGTGAGCAGCAAAGGAAGCGATACACACCGTATCTTCCATTATCATGGGCAACATGAGGTCACTGGACACAACAGGGGATGCAGTTTTATGTACTTTATGGAAATATGGTTGCATGAGTATATGCAAGACTCTACATATACTCTTTTTGTTAATGAGGGATGGAGCCACATGGGTCACATTATGCTTCAGGAACATGTTGCAGCCCCGGTACTGAGCTGTTAGCAGTGGAGCTATGGCCTAACTATCTGCCCAGAGAGTTCTCACATGTGATTGGCATTGTTGTGTACATCGGCCATGACAACAGCACGTGACATCATCCACTCTGCAATCTCAGACTTTCGACAAAGCACCTGGATGGCTTCATCCTTATTCCCGGAGACTTCAGTCACATCTCTCTGAACAGGACACTAAGCACATTCACACAGTTTCTTGACTATCCAAGCAGAGCAAAAAAGACACAGGCCTTGCTGTATGTTAATGCCAAAGAGGCATACAGCTGCACAGCCATCCCACCTCTGGGTAGGTTAGATCACAATCTGGTACAAAAATTCTCAGATGAATCAGCAACGGTCAGATGTACCAGATATGCGGATGACTTGAATATAAGATGGCTGCTCAACATTAACAAGACTAAAGAACAGTCTCCTCTCACTCCTTGTCCACAAGGGGTGTTGACATGGAGATTTTTCAGGACTACAAGTACCTTGGTGCGCACATGGACAACAAGCTGGACTGGTCAAAGATCTATCTGGTCACCTACAAGAAAGGTTAAAGTCGGCTGTATGTCCAATGTAGACTCTGTAGTCTGTAGTGGCTGGCGCCATTTTCTATGCTCTGGTTTGCTTGGGCGGCAGCATGAAATTGGCAAACATTATCTTAACAAACTGGTCAGGAAAATGAGCTCAGTGGTAGGTGAGGACCTTGACAATTTAGACACTGTGGCTGAATAGAGAACATTGTTTAGACTTCAGTACATGATGATCACCCATTCCACAGTATTGTGGCTGAACTGAGAAGTACTTTTAGCCACAGACTCACCAGCATAAAGTGCTCCACTGAATCCCACAGAACTCCTGCACTCCTCCCTCTGTCACACACCCACACAATAAACTGTGCAATAACCTGCTGCTACCCAGTTGTGGAATTTCTTTTTGTGTTTAAATCATTATTATTAAGTGCATAATTTTTTCATAATGTTCAGCAGTCTTAACATGTGCAAAGTCATGTGCAGTGTTCTTTTTGGGTGCTAAATCATTATCATGTACGATATCTTATTATTATGTGCAATAGTCTTACCAAACCATGTTTACTATCACTACTTATGTCAATATTACTTACATTATACTTATCTCCATTACATGCAGTTATGTACTCTTTATAGAGAGCAACCATGATTTGTGCTAATAGTTTATCTATAGTATTATTACTCCAGCGTTTTGTGTACATAGCATAGTATTTTTCATATAAAGTATTTTCAGAATGTTTCTGTAGAGCTTTTATTTGACTTTTGTTTAGACTTTATATTTTATCTTTTTTATTGTTCTTGTCTCTGTATCTCTGTGTGACTGTGCAGTCATAACATAAGCAATTTCATTCGGGATCAATAAGGTTCTCTAACTCTGATTCTGAAAACAGATTTGCAAAAGTAACTGACTTGATAACTGTACCAACAACAACCAAACTTAAGTTAAATTGCTGCTACAGGATCTCCTTGTCATGGAGCAAAAGAACATTTCCGGTCCCTCCTGTGTGTCACGTGACCCACGTGTGCCACACTGCTCGGGATTAAAGTCAGGTCGGGTGTCTCCCCGGGTGCCTTGTTGGCAGCAGCCCACTGCTTCACTTGGTGAATGGGTTAAATGCAGAGAAAGAATTTCACTGTGTGTTGTACTTGTATGACTATGCATGTGACAAATAAAGATTTTTTTAGGCAAGCCTTCTAATTTATAAATAAAATATCTGTATACTTCTGTATAGTTCTCTATATATTTATGTAAAGTTGGGGGAGCCTAAGAACTTTATTACGGGTAATGACGCTACATTGTTATCTGTATATGACAATAAAACTTGAAATTTGAAAACTGGAACTTGATACGGTGCTTAAAGGGAATGTCAACACCATATATAGTTAATTGGGGGCGTTTCAGAATGCAAGTTCATCTGAGCATGCTCGAGCGTGGTGATTTAGAAGGTGTGGGATTTATCATTGCTGATTACTTACTGGTGCGTGCAAGACCACCCAGCGAACGTTTGATAAATCTCACTTTTTCTGTTCTTAAACACATTCTAAATTTCACTCGTACGATGGAATTTAGAATAATTTATACGCATTCTTGATAAATGAGGCCCCAGGATTTTATACTTAAATTCCTGGGGTCTCATTTATAATACCTAATGCCTAAATTCCACTTGGAGCGAATGCAGAAAATGAAAATTAGAGTAGATGTGAGAACAAGATAAAATAGAAGAGGTGCTCTACGGCCAGGTTGGCCTGCGTGAATCCCATGCGTCCGCTCTCCATGGGAGCAGCCCCCTTGGGGATCCACTCCTGTTTGGCCCAGAGTAAAGCTCCTTTCGGGATGCCCCCCCTCAGGGAGCCCCTCAGAGGCCCACTATCCCTTGTACACCCCCCAAAAAAATTCATGCTGTTTTCACCCCCTCTGTAATGGCGCTTTTCCAGAGCGCCTGGGGGTTCAGGTCCCTTCCAGGGCCGCTTGATCCGGTTCTTTGGGGCAAGCGTCCTGCCGGCACCGAGGCTGGTGCGCCTGCTGTGGCACAGGAGCCCACATCCCTTTCAGTGGAGACGCCGTAGTCAGCGCATCCTTGACCTGCTTCTCGCCTGCCTTCTGTGCGCAAATGAAGGATCCTGCCGTGGCAATTCTCACTAAGGCCGAAAGAGCACCGGGAGGGGAACTGAAACTAAAAGCCAGAATGCTCCATGTGAGCCAAAGAGCTTGCACCTCAGCACGGCTTTGGGGGGGCCAGGCTCGGACCCTGTGAGTTTCTGCAGAGCTGCAGGGAGATGCTTCTTCAGAGCTGCCCGCAGACACTTCTGCGGAGTTGCACGCCAAAGCCTCTGCGGAGCTGCAGACAGATGGTGTTTCCAGCCCCCATATCACCGTGGGGGCAACCGAATGCTCCTCAGCTGAGCTCATGGGAACCCTCCGATGCCTGGGAGTCTGTGCAGAGCCTGCTGCACCTCTGGATTAAGCTGGTAAATCTGTCACAGTCTGCTTGCTCGGGGAGTGAGACGAGGCTCAGGACGCAGGTTCCAGGGATGGGTTTTTATTACAAAAAGACACAGACTCTACACATACAAAATAAAGAGGTATGAGGACCTTTAACCACAAAGTATAACTAATACAGAAGACACATAAGGAGCGGGAAACGTACGGGCAAAGGTGAGGGTTAATCAGCAACTCAATACAAAACTCTTGGAACTTAAGTACTTAACAGGCGAGGACAGAAACCTATCACATAACACAATCATTTAACTGGAACACAGGACAACTGACAGAGTGACTCCAGACACAAACATACTCCCATTTCAAAATAAAAGTCTCTATAACAAAACTAAACAACCGTGGCCTCTTCCGGCCGTTGGCCGAGACATAACAATCATACTCGCATGCATTGGTTTCCTGTTTTACAACTTCATTTGCTTAATGGTTTAATGGTGGACAAAGTTGTAAACACAAGAGGTAAACTCCTGGTTACCAAGGCATATAACTTGTGATATTCAGTAGGCCCCTAAAATCAGGGGGGGTTACGTTCCAAGAGCACCTGCAAATTCTGAAAAAACGCAAATTTGTCATGTAGTACACTACATTTTTAAAGTGTAAACCCTAAATATGCTGCCAAATATGCTCCCAAAACACTTTAATTTCATTTTAAACTCAGCCTAATACATTGCCCTTAAAAAATGTAAATGTAAACTATATGTACTGTACAGTGTACACTGAACTGCTGTCTCCCACAGTGCTAGAACATAAAATACCGATATTGCCTTTATATTCTGTACTGTCATTCATGCAAGTGCATTTTCTTATGTGCTGTTGTTTTCTTTGGTATAAGCAGGGTAAATACAGTAATAATTAAATTTAATTTACAGTAATAAAAGTACAGGGCTTTAAGAAGAACAAAACTAAAAATACGAGAACACTCACTCGAGATAGCTCCAAGCAGGAAACTGTTATGATGTGGGAATGCTGGGCTGCATCTGCCAGAGATACGTCACAGGGCAGCAGCCAGTATACGGTTGTCTTGTGTTCTCTTGACAGTACTAAACAATTCATACAGTTATAGTTTATATTGAAATTTAGCTGAATTTACGTTAATATTTATGTTACAAAATGAGCAAAAATTCTTAATAATTTAGCACTAAAATGCATGAAAAATTATATATTGCCACAAAAAAGCAAAAAAATGCATTGGGTATTTCTGCGAACAATTATTAGAGAAAATCAGCAAATGACTTAGGCCGTAAACTCTGAACCATGACTTCGCGGGTGAACACTGTATCGCCACTCAGTGCATTCTCTCATGCCATGTAAATGCATAGCACACTGATCAAAATACTTGTTGTCCCTCAGGTGAGAGAACAGTTTTAACTTGAGTTGACAAGGACCATTCAAATTCAACAAAAGCTTTAAGCTTTTGGCTCAAGCTCATTTATTCGTTCATTTTCTATAACCACTTAATCTTTACTAGGGTCGCGGGTACCCAGAGCCAACAGGCGCAAGGAAGTGACTCACCCTGGGTGGGGCGCCAGCCCACCACAGGGTGCACACACACACCATTCTCACAAAAAAAAAAAATACAATACAGAAAAAAATGCAATGCAGTATTGAATTCAGGTATGTTTTTTTTTACATTTAAGAATTCACAAATGTTCCAATGCACTGTAAAAATGATATTTTAAAATGTTAAATGTTCAAAAAACTAATATCTGACCATTAAATATTTCAAATAGGTGGAATTTCCCTTTAACACCACAATCTCATAAAACACCCCATGAAAGAAAGTTCTGTTCCCTAACTACAGGGGACAGTCTCCCTGGAGCAACTTGGGGTTAAGTGTTTGCTCAGGAACCCAGTGGTGGTATGCTGAAGGTAGGAACCCATGACCTCTTGGTGTAGATGCAAGTATCCTACTCACTAGGCCACCACCACCACCCAGCATAACATGTTCATAAATCAAGAAGTATTTAATTACCCCCAAATCAGATACCTGCTGAGTCACAAGTGGATTTGCTGCTGCCTTTGCCCTGGCATTTATATGAGATCCCAATAGTCAGACTGACTCCACCCAAGACTGCCATGATATGGTACTGGATTCAGTGACAGTTAAGACAGTCCATCCTCACTGTGTGAAACATCAGGAGTCAGTGTGTGTGTCTGTGTGTGCGTGTGTATATGTGTGTATTTGTGTGTGTGTGTGTGTGTGTGTGTGTGTGTGTATGAGAGGGGGGGTGAGAGAGAGAGTGGGAGAAAAAAAGAGAGAGAGGGAGAGAGAGAGATTCATGTCCTGATTTATCTGCCAGTGGGGCCATGTTTGATCACAGAAGCCATCCTCAGACAGATGCATTTTAACCAATATGAAGATTTTTGGTATTTTTGCCATATATCTGACAGTCCCAGATATTACATAAATGGCAAGAACAAAGGCGGTGACGGTGTGAGAGCAGGATGAAGATAAATACAGTAATGCAAGATTGTGATAAATAAATGCATTACTTACTCCATCTTTTCTCTGTTGTATGACATGTGTATAAACAGTTTTATGCTGTCAATTGGCTTTCCTATATGAACTCAAGTTAAAAAATAATCTAAACCAGGTTCATCAGTAACAATCATTACCACTATGTAGTGGTCTAGTAGTAACTACTAACTGACAGCTACTAATTTTTATGTCTTGATCCTAAAAATACTGGTCAACTAACATTAAAGCTAATAATCACACTGCTAATAATAACACTGCCAAATCTTCAGGTTAACACCAGAAAAAAGGTAACGATCTTTACTTTGCTGCTAACTAGACATTGCTGAAATTAGGGGCTGTCTTTAGGGGAAAACCAAAGGCTTTTAGGTTTGTAAATAGGGAGGACCAGAAGAATGTGCAGAAGAAGCTGTGAAGGATGATTGGGTAGGGTCAAAACAGCTATATGACGATGAATGATCATTTGCAGCACAACAATGTAATTGCAGTCTGGAGGAGCCTTAAAACTAAATCTGTCTACTAAGAAATAAACACCAGCCAGTGGGGAATCAAAAGTGGGTGAATGATCTGAACATTTTCTTCAAAAGATTCGATCAGCCATTTGCTCCTCTCCTTTCTTTTTCTCCCTGCTACACTCATCATACTGCCCCACCCTCACCCGCATTTTCTGTGCCCCAGCCTCCAGCATACTATAACAGCCTCAAGCCTCAAGCACCCATTAATGACGGTGCCCTGTGTGGCCACGGCTACTCCAGCTCATTTTTACTGAGAAATGCCTGAAGGGCCTAACAAACTTTCAAGCAGATAAGATTCATATTCTCAGTGGAAAATCTCAGGGAGGTGGTGTATGTATATACACAAACAACAACTGGTGAACAAATGCTGAATTTGTCTCTAGCCACTGTTCTGAGGATATAGAGTTTCTGACACTGAAATGCCGACCATTCTACCTGCCAAGGGAATTTACAGCTGTTACAGTCAGTGCAGTGCAAACTGCAAACCTGGACTGTGTTTATATAAATGCTCGAGACTTTAATCAAGCCAACCCTGAAGTGCTGCCATATTTTTATCAACATGTTGACTTTACAGCCCAGGGAGTAAACACGTTCGACCGGGTTTACATAAACATCAAACAGGCATTCAAGGCAACCTCCCACTCCTGCCTTGGAAACTCGGACCATCTCTGTGTTATGCTAATTCCTGAATACAGACCATTGCTAACCAGGAGCAAAAAGCAGATTCATACCTGGCCAGAGTGAGCACATCCATCACTCCAGGACTGTTTTGAATGCACAAACTGGAATGTGTTTAAAGAGGCTGCCTCAATTAATTACTACATCAACCTGGAGGAGTACGCAGGGTCGGTGACAGGATTTATATCCAAGTGTGTGGAGGATGTGACAGTGATCAGGAACATCACCGCACGTGCCAACCAGAAACCATGGCTTACCAGGGAGGTGCATGCCTTTCTGAGAGCACGTAATTACGGCCTTCAAATCAAGGGACGGAGACACTCTCAGATCCACTAGAGCTAACTTGAACCGAGGTGTAAGAGCAGCTTAATGTGCTTATGGGCATAAAATCCAGACTCAAAAGAATCCCAAGCACCTGTGGCAAGACTATAAACCCTCCCCACCACCTTGTACTGACAACATAGACTTCCTCAATGGTTTGAGGACAATAACAGCACAACAGCAATAAAAGCCCCTCTCACTATGGATGATGAAATACAGAGAACCCTGCGGAGGGTCAATCCGCGGAGCTGCAGGTCCCAACAACATACCAGGGTATGTACTCAGAGACTGTGCTGACCTGAGACAAGACATTGTTCCTCAGTGCTTTAAATCCACTACCATTATTCCACTGCCAAAGAAATCACCAACATCATCACTGAACGACTACCTGCTACATTTGCTCAACTTCAATTTGTATACCACCCAAATCGCTCCACTGATGATGCCATAGCAACTGCACTCCATCTGACTTTGGTTCATCTGGAAAATAAGAACAGTCATGTGAGGATGCTTTTTATTGATTTCAGCTCCGCCTTCAGTACTGTCATCCCACAACACCTGGTAAAGAAACTGGAGCCACTAGGCATCAAGACCCCTCTGTGTAACTGGTTATTAGACTTCCTCACAGACAGCCCTCAGACAGTACATCTTGGAAAAAACATGACCAGCATGACCACTTGGGTTCCCCAGGGCTGTGTTCTAAGCCCCCTACTGTTCAGCTTGTTGGCTCACAACTGCTGTGCCAATTACAATTCGAATCACATCATAAAATTCACAGACAACTCAACAGTAGTGGGCCTCATCAGCAATGACGATGACTCCTCATACAGAGAGGAAGTTAACCAACTCATTGATTTTTGTGGAAAAAACAATCTGGGATTGAATGACAACAAAGAATGCACATGCCACACCAGCCACTTACAATCCATGGAAACATGGAAAAAGATTCTGGGAGTGCACATCATAGATGACCTGACATGGACCACAAATACCACTTCTCTTGTCAAGAGGGCATAACAGCAACATGATTTTCACTGAAGGCTGAAAAGAGCAAACCTCCCCTCTCCTGTCCTCATAACATTCTACAGAGGCACTATAGAAAGTATACTGACCAGCAGAATCTCAGTCTGGTATGGTAGCTGCACTGCCACTGAACAGAAGATACTTCACACTCTCAGACATACCCAGGTACGACTCTACCAGCCTTCACCGCTTCCGATGAGACTACAAAAGTGCGGAAAGTTTTTGAACGTCTCTCATGTATTAAAAGTGAAGTCAGACTCAAGGTAACAAACCACTGTTTGTTACAAAACATTGCTAAGTTAAGAAGTGCATTATCTTTCCATGATGCAGAAAAACTAGTCCACGCCTTTATTACTTCCAGATTATTGTAACAGCCTCTTGTCAGGCTGCTCCAACAAAAACCTAAACAAGCTTCAACTCGTCCAGAATGCAGCAGC
>JBBPCX010103134.1:0-22577 GCA_037974365.1 Hydrocynus forskahlii
TAGCGATCACCTCACGGACCACTTGAGGTCGCTCACGGACCACTAGTGGTCCGTGGACCACACTTTGAGTAACACTGAGCTAGAGTTAATGCAGTCGCTTTGTAACACTGTTTAAATGTATCTACATGAATAATTATTCTCATAATCACAGGTTTCGTCAACACTGGACAGCTCCTGCTATACACGAGGTTGGATTGCATTTATCCCTTTAATTTAAAACATAACTCTCAAAAATACATTTTACCCTTTTATGTTAGCTTCAAAGCCACCACTGAATAATTCTTAGCAGATACTGAGTAATTCATAATGAACAATGAATTATTCAGAGTAGATACTGGATGATTCATCATAGATACTGAATAATTCATAGTAGTTACTGAATGATTCAGAGTAGATCATGAAAGATTCACAGTAATCATTGAATAATTCATTGTAGATACTGGATAATTCATTGTAGATGTTGGATAATTCATAGTAGATACTGAATGATTCAGAGTAGATAATGAATGATATACAGTAATCATTGAATAATGCTTAGTAGTTGATAAACTACTAGGGTTACTAAGAATTCATAATAAATTCCTTTACAGATACTGAACAGTTCACAGCAGATACTGAATGATTCACAATCGTTAATAATACATATAATTTACTGAATAACTTAAAGTACTGTTCATAGTAGTTCCTAAATAATTTATAGCTGCTGAACAAGGTACATAATAATACACATTAAAGTTAAACCTAGGCTTATTACTTAGTAATAATATCAGTACTGTGAGTTATTCAGTATCTACATGGAATTATTTAGAAACTAATATGAATTATTCAGAATTACTCGTGATATTATTTGTTCACTATATTGCTGACCCCAAACACTGAAGTCAAACACCAGCAGCTCTTGCTGTCGTTGGTAAAGAAGCTCTGCAACACTGATCAAGTTTACAAACAAAGTGAAGGCACAGCAAACAAGCAGGCAGATTGTGACATTTATAACTATGCTTTTGTGCACCATCTGAGAGACTTCACTCTTCAGAACGCCTTCAGCGATCAACTCTCAAACATTTATACACCAGTTTGATCTAAATGTCACACCAAAGTGATGCAACATCATTCACAGCTTACATCCATTCACTCATCCCCAGCCCATCTTTCACTACTGTTATTCACATCTTTAAGATCAGGCCTATGTCTGCTGTATTAGCACAGCCAGAGAAGCTAGTAATCTTCATTTTCCATCGAGAGTTCTGTCAAGAAAAGCTAACTGAGGCAATGTTGGTCTGCTTTGCACTCTGGAGACAGTCTGATCATCACATTGTAAAATAACAGCTGGAGGATTTCTAGCAGAAAACAGAACTGCAACAAAGTCACGAACACTGCTACGGCTACGTGTCTGCGCTGTCCAACATCGTCTTCCCAAAGAGAGTCTTGTGGCTCAGCACTGACTTGCTGTGTTGGTCTGATCTGGTGTGTGGAGAGCATATGGGGAGTGCAACTGTCTAAATAAGCAGATGTTCAAGACCCTATTGTAGCTGTGTGTGTGTGTGTGTGTGTGTGTGTGTGTGTTTGTGTATGTATGTATGTGTGCGTGTGCATGTGTGCCTGTGAGAGTATGTGTGTGTGTGTGTGTATTTATGTGTGTGTGTATGTGTGCGCGTGTATGTATGCGTGTGTATGTGTGCGCATGCGTGTATGTGTGCGTGCGCGTGTATGTAAGCGTGTGCGTGTATGTGAGAGAGTATGTGTGTATTTATGTGTGCATGTATGTGTGCATGTGTATGCGTGCGTATGTATGTGTGCATGTGCGTGTGCGTGTGTGTGTGTGTGTGTGTTTGTGAGAGAGTATGTGAGTGTGTGTGAGGGTTCAAGTTGCTGTGGGTTGAGGTCAGGCAACAATAATAAAGCAACACTTACAGCATAAAGAGGCCGAGTTAGTCATTCAAGGCCCAGCTTGAACTAAAAAGCGGATGTGGAAATATTCTAATGTTATGCTAACGTATGCTAGATATTCACATTCAGATTTTAATTCTATTCGTGTTACTCTTAAAGTAATTTCAAGTAGCGTATTTATAATTTTTACTATGGACATTAAGTAAGTAATCTTAGCGACAGGAGCTAGCTTTGCAACAAAATACAGCCATGGCAACAGTAATTTTAAAATAGATTGTGCTGTCGCTGAAGGCCACACTTCCTTTGCTGCTGTTTTTTGTTTTGGTTTTTTTTTGCGTCACCATTGTATATTAGTGATTAGTATTTAGTATTTTGGGGGAATATTTTCCTCACATCCTCCTGCATGTGCCCCTCCCCCTTTTAGATTGAGGCCAAAAGTTTCTCAAAGCTTTAATGAAACAGTGTCTTAGACATCAGACAGCGTGTTCATAACCATTACTTGTAACTTACTCTAAGGGAGCATTTAAAGCCAGACATCTGGTTCCATTCACCACTACTGTGAACAATTCTGTACATTTCTCCAGAACAGAGCATTTCAAAAACCCCTTCTCAATGGTCACTTAATTCAGGGAAATCCAGAATTACCCACTTAATTCTGGGAAATCCAAGTCCCCCTACAGGCTTAAAATAAAAATACATTTTAAAATGAACTCATGGATACAAATGAAGTCCGCTGTTTATAGTGGTGTAGGTAAAAAATCTAGGTAAAAAATAGCCCAGGACATCAATTGTGTCACTCACGCAAGCGGTGCAAATGTGTGCGCAGGCCCCCGTTAACACCCTCCGCGGACGAGCTCGAGTTTCTGCTGAGGTCCGAAACCCACATGCTAAGAAACGCTGCAAACAAATTAGCGGAGAAGTCAAGAAGCACATCATCGCATCATAAATTCGGTCACTGTGCTGCCAGCTGGCACATCCTGTGCTTCACCCTCTGATTCACAGTCAGTTTCTCAAGAGCACACACAGCCAAATTCCAAGCAGAGCAGCCATATGGCCAAAATATATCGCGATACTTCAGGATATGTTCACAAAAGACAATTAGGCAACTGACTGACTAACACCATCACTAACTCTAATATTTTCATTTTTCATATCAGTGTTCAGTATTTCAGCCCTGCACGCTGGGTGTAGAAATGCCATAGATGATATGACATAGTCATGATATTTGGGCCATGATATACTATTATTATACAACACAATAGGAGTCTCTGAGGCCATTAATTCACAGGGGTTACGTTCCAAGAGCACCCGCGAAATTTTTGATGTGGAAAAACAAATGGCTAAAAAAAGACCTATTTTTGTAGTGTAAACCCTAAATATGCCCCCACATATGGTCCTAAACCACTTTACTTGCATTTTAAACTCCTTTTAATGCATTACCTATAAAAAACATAAAGGTAACCCGTATCCGTACTGTACAGTTTACACTGATATATGGCTGCTTTGTGTTCTCTCGCCAGTACAAAAAAATTATATAGTTATGTTTATATGGAAATGTAGCTGAATTTGCGTTAATATGTATGTTCCAAAATTAGCAAATTATATTTATCTTAATAATTTAGCATTAAAATGCATGAAAAATTATATATTGCCACAAAAACAGCGGAAAAATAATCTGCGGTTTCTGCAAATAATTATTTGTTCGGTTCTAAGACTTCCCAGGGAGACACTGTATACATTAAGACTATTGGTCAGATATAAAGTACATTATTAAGTACATTATTACTAAAGTACATTATTAGTCACATGTGCATGTACAACATAGTGAAATGTAGATCATTATATAAACAATATAATATTGAATATAACAAAAAACAATGTATTAAACAAATAAATATTGAGACATTCTGTAACTGTATAACTATAATATCATGCCAAATAATATCACGATACTACACTTTAACAATTTTTTCCCACCTCTTCTGGGAGAAAACTCCACTAACTAGTTTAGTATGTCAGTTATACGTGGAGTTTTTGGACCTTTAAAAGCTCTTTCAGAGAAAGTTGATATATAAAATTGTCATAAATGCGATGCCTGAGATGCCTGAGGTTTTACAAGAGCTTGGATAAGCTTTTGAAATAAAACTAAACACATTTATGGTGGAGGGGTACATTCAGGACTTGGAGGGGCAAAAGAGTCCCCAAAGAAAAGTCCAGATTTGCCACCATTTTACCATTATCAGCATTCCATATAAACACGTGTAGGTTCAGGGGTGGCTTTGAACTGTAATTAAAATGACTGTATTTGTGTTGTAGAGTCTGTAAGTTTTTCTACAACAAACTATTTTACACCAAACCCGCTGCCATTCCAGGAAACTCAGGCCCTGGAGAAACACTACTGAGAGGAAGGGTTAACACCACTAACCTCAGTGAGGTGTTTCAGAATGCAGCTCAAATGAGCTGATCAGATCAGTGCATAAAAAAACCTGTGTTCAGATCTGACTCTGAACATTTTCAGAGAAATGCAGTTCACCGTACACTTTACTGCTGGTCAGCAGTCATTCAAACATTTCATGCATTTGTATTATACAGCATTAATCTGTACTGGTCAGAAACTGAATAGGCCTCTGAACCAAAGTGACGTCGTACAGCAGCTCTGTGACCTGGTGCTTATACAGGCCGCTGAAACCTCTTTTTTTGGCAACTTTTACTTCTCCTTATAAACAAGCTCTTTTACTCACTGCCAGAGTTGCACTGCTCTTCCGATTAACAATAATAAGTTTAACACTTAAGCACGCACCCATCACACAGACAGACAAGTTTCAACACAGGCATCCTACATTCTTTTGCAGGACAAGGCAGTTTCTACTTCAGCTTCTATATGTTCATTTCATTTCATTAATTAGTAAACAATTCATGAAACAATGCATTAATGACTAAACAATTAACTAAACAATGCACTAATTACAAAACTATGGATTAACTGAAGCATTCATTGTTAAATGATGCACCAAACAATGTGTTCATTGTTAAAAAATGCATTAAACAATGCATTGCTTACTTAACAATGCATTAGTTGTTTAACACTACAATAAACAATGCATTAGTTGGTAAACACTGCTACAAAAATCATTCATTACTTAATGTACTTACAATACAATAGTTGTTAAATGAGGCATTAAACAATGTATTAACTGGTAAACAATGCATTATTTACTAAACAATGCATTATTGTTCAACAATGCACCAATCAATAAAATATATATTAAACAACTCATTAGATGTTGCATTGTGCATTGTGGATTAATGCATCTTATTATGCAATGAATAATGAACTGTTAAAAGGAAGCATTAAACAATGCATTGATTAATAATACACTAAACAATGCATTCATTACTAAACAATGTATTAATTGTCTGACATTGCTATAAACAATACATTAGCTGTAAAATAATGCTATAAAAAGACTTCATAATTAAAATGTATTTAGAAGTTAAAAGTGCATTAATTGTTGAATTACGAATTGATTGTTAAATGATACATAAAATAATGTATTAACTGATAAACAAGGCATTAAGTAATCCATATTTACTAAACAATGAGTTATTGTTCAACAATGCCTCATCCAATGAAATACGTATTAAACAATGTCTTGTTAAATGATGCAATAAACGATGCATTACAAAACTAATGAAACCAGCTGTGATTTTGACTGTACAGTCTCTTCTTCATTAAAACCTTCTGTCATAGCTGCACATGATTTAGTTCACTATGAGCAGGGAGTGAAGGTAAACAGTAGGTTTGTGTGTGTGTGTGTGTGTGTGCGTGACCACTTGCTGAGAGGTGTGTTTACCCAGTAGGATTGGCATTTAAAGAATGCAAACATGCAGAGATATGAACGGCCTATCCAGCGACAGGTGGAATACGACAAAATGTTTATGTATTTATGTAAAAGATATAATTTTGGAATTTTTTATTGGTTTGTTTATTGTAAATGTTATACATAAAGATTAGCTGGAGCTTTAAAATTATGGTTAAAAAGAGACCCATGTTTATGAATGCTGTAAAAGGTAAAGTGTAAACCCATTCTGTCATACGTGAACATACCAAAGCACACAGTGTGAAGAGCATGAAATTCTGTCCCTATATTTACCCATTCACCAAGTGAAGCAGCGGGCAGCCAAGAACACAGCAGCCAGGGAGCAGTGTGTGGGGACGGTACCTTACTTAAGAGTACCTCAGAGGTAGTAGTACTGGGAATGAAACCCACAACTTTCTGATCGCAGGGCAAACGCCCTAACCACTAGGCCACCAGCTGCCCCGTAAGTACTATAAGTGCCAAGAGCAGCTCTGTAGTCACGAATGACCAATGACAAAGGGCCAGAGAATGGCTAACACAAACTGCGCACCAACAAATGGGCTACAGTCACTGGAGCTACAAGGGAAGGGTTTGCAATAAAGCGGTCAATGATTGTGTCAAGTAAATTAAAACTCGAGCAACTCCAATGTTACTAATACACTCGTACCAGCAGCAAACACACAATATCAGCATCAAAAAATAAACCTAAATAATATCCACAATACTAGCTGTCTTTTAATCCTCAAATCCTGCCTTAACGCAAACCTCTGTATTAAACTTGCTTATTCGGTTTTATTCTAGAGTTGATGGCTTATGCTATTATTACATCAACTCATTATGTTGCATTTTATGTCTTGTTACACTGTTACAGTCCTGTATGTTTGATTTTACTATGTACTTTAAGGCATCCTTAGGTGCTTAAAAGGCACCATTAAATAAAAAGCATCATTATTATTATTACAGTGGTTTACTGTAGCTGGGACTGATAAACTGTGGAGCAACAGGTGGGTCTGTAATATAGTGGTCCTACAAAGTATTCGTTTCTAATTAAATGAGCAGGGAGTGTAGGGCCTAATAACTTGACCGTTGTATGCATATAATACATATGAAGTAAACACACACAGACACACACACACACACACACACACACACAAGCAGAGGGTCACTCACCCATCCTTCAAAGACCTCCTGGGTGCTGGTGGTCTGCATCAGATCCTGAAAGCGGATAGTGCAGTTTGCTATGAACTGGTCGTATCCTATGGGAGCATCATGGAACACAGCAAGCTCCACCGCAGCGCCGGTGCTCACACACGCACTGAACTCCTCGTTGTACGTGGGGGAGCTTGTGCGGTGCTTGGTGCGTGTCTGGCCCACACGGTACTCATCCACCTTCACCACAATGTAGGGGTCCAGCGTGTGTGGCGCTTTACCAAAAAGTGCAGGATGGCGTGTGGCAGCACAGGTGGGCTGCAGGTGGACAGCCTCACCTATGCGGAGCCGCATGGAGCCAGAGAAACGCATCACACACACTGCAGACACCACACACACACACACTAATGGGAAACACTACTGCTAAAGCTGCACTACACAGCAAGGAAATGCATCACAGACACATGAGGATACCACACACACACAGACACAGGTGATATTAATATAGAATCTTTAGAGACTATTATTAATGCACTAGCCCTGCTGACACTTAACATTAATGCCGTAGTACTGCATTAACTAATATTAAGGTACTAGTACTGCAGATACTAATGCACCAGTACTGTAGATAGTAATACTAGTGCACTAGTACTGTTGACACTAACACTAATGCCGTATTACTGCATTAACTAAACACTCTTGCACTAGTACTGTAGACAGTAATACTAACACACAAGTACAGCAAATACTAAGAATAATGCACTAGTACTGTCAATCCAAAGGCACTACTAATGCTGATACTAGTACTAATGGACTAGTTGATACTAAAGCACTAGTACTGCACAAACTAATACTAAGGCACTAGAACAGCAGATAACAACACTAACGCACTAGTACTGTAGATACACATAGTAAAACACCAGAACTGTAGATAGTAGTACTAATACACTAGTACTGCAAATACTAAGACGAATGCACTAGTACTGCTGACAATAGTACTAAGGCACGTGTAATGCTGTAATTTATACTAATACACTAGTACTGCAGATACTAAGGCTAATGACATTAACACTAATGCACTAGTAATGTTGATTCACTAATACACGACAACTTCATAAACTAACGAGGGGGCGCTGCACGCAGACACAAACAAACACTTGGGAGTTACATAGTTAGACACACGTACAGCCAGACAGAATGACAGTCTCTTAAATACAAGCACGCGCACACACCCTGATGAATACAATCAGACACACACACAAATACAAACTCTCTCTCTCTCTTTCTCTCTCTCTCTCGCTCTCTCTCTCTCTCTCTCTGATCTCGCGCTCGTGCCCACTCCACCTGCGCCAGGTGAGCCACTCCGCACGCGCAGCCGCGAGGACCTGGACAGAACTCCGGACAATAATATCAAAAGTATGGCACCCCGGCTGGACCCCGCGCGCTCCTCCCAGACCGCTTTATCTCACACAGCCGCACGAGCAACTTCTGCTTTTGCCTCTCTGTTCCTGTTTGTGTCACATCACCTGTTCCCTTCGGCCCCCACAGCAAACAGCGTCCCTCTCAGGCAGACCGGGGAAGTACAGCTGCAGGAAGCGGATCGACATCCCACCTGAAGCTTCATTCCGAAACTGACACTAATGCATTAGTGCTGCAGAAACTAATATTAATGCCCCAGTACTACAGACAGTGTTGTGCCAGTTCACACTGAAAAAGAACTAGTTCAAAATACAGTTCATTCATATAAAAATGAACTAGTTCACGTTCATAGTTCATTTAAAAAATGTTGAACTAAGTTCACAGCCCAAAAAATGAACTAGTTCACGTTCGTTTTTGTTTTTAACATTTTCAATACAACGTCCTTCTATCTGAACCTCCTTCAATCATCTCCTTCTATCTGTCATACGACTGAACAATCACAGACATAAGTTACATTAAAAACCAGTTGTGTAGTTGAGAATAAGCAACGCATCATGCTATGGTGAAAGTGGAAAAAATGAGGTGCAAGTATACTGTATTTTTTTACAGTACTGTAATTTTTATTCAGAAAACATTAACACAAAGACATATCTTTTAAAGTGCTCAGAAAAGAACACAACTAAAAATACAGCCGTTGTTTTTTTTTAAACCACTAGTGAAAATGTACAGCTCTAAAGCTCAAACATCCAGTATTTAGCTGTACTAAAAATAAATATCTTCCTTTTATAAGCTTATTTCCTATGTGTATTTCTGCCGAGGCGTCCGAACTCGAAGCACCAGCCATGCTCTTGTGCTAGCCAGCTAGTGACCTGTCATGTGCAAAAGCGAGCCGATGCTTTGCAGCGAATCAGAAGAGCCGACTCCCATTGTGTGAGAGCCGCTCCCCACTTTATTTCCCTTCGCTGCTCAGCTCTCACTCTCAGTGGCTCAGCTCTGTTCACGGCAGAACTTCTTGTTTGGCAGCAGTCACATGTTAGGATAAAGGATCATACCATTATGTGAAAACAGAGAGGACGACAGACACGACAGTCAGGTGGAGATACTAACTGAGAGGAGAAACCGCATCAGCCCATCCAAGCTGAGGCATTTGATGTTTGATGTCAGCCTGTACTGAGGACATACTGTTTGGTTACTGAGTTTGGTTCTGTTTCTGTTCTGTGGATTTGTTTGCAGTGTTAAAATTAAAAGTTTGATTAAAATATTAAAAAAGGAAGAATGCCTGCTTTTGTAACAGAACAAATACACAAAATTAGGCCATTATAAGGCTTCTCATAAAAACACTGAATGCAAAAGGGTTTATCAACACATAAAAACGCATTCATATTTGCCAAGTTCATATTCATATTTGATAATAAACTAAGAGCCGTTTGGGAGCCAAAAGAACTGGCTCTTCTTTGGGAGCCGTACCACAAGAGCTGGCTCTCTGAAAAGAGGCGAACTTCCCATCACTATTAAGCCTGCGAATGTCAAACATGAACTGCGTTCAGTCTTGCAAGAGTGAACGTCACTCACGGTTACGTTCATAATTTGTAAAAAATAAGAACGTGTTCAATGAACGCTGTTCATTAAACGCGTTCATGTACAACACTGACTACAGATACTAATGCACTATTACTGCAGACACTAATACTAATGCACTAGCACTGTAGATACTAATACTAATGCAATAGTTCAGCAGATAGTACTAATGCACTAGTACTGCAAATGCTAATATTAATGCACTCATACTGCAGATACTAATGTCCTTTTACTACATAAATTAATACTAATGCACTAGTACTGCATAAATTAATACTAATGCACTTGTACCATAGACACTAATACTAATGCACTAGTACAGCAGATACAAACACTAATACACGAGTACTGCTGACACTAATACTGATGCACTAGTACTGCTGACACTAATACTGATGCACTAGTACTGCAGACACTAATACTAATGCACTAGTACAGCAGATACAAACACTAATACACTAGTACTGCTGACACTAATACTAATGCACTAGTACTGCAGACACTAATACTAATGCACTATCTGCATAAACTAATACTAATGCACTAGCACCGTAGATAGAAATATTAGTGCACTAGTACTGCAGGTACTAATATTAGACACTTGTGCTGCTGACACCATAGTAATGCATAAGTATTGCTGATACTGCCCTCAGCCCACCAGAGGCATAAGAGGGGAACTGCAGCTGCAGGACATCCCACCTGGAGCTTCATTCATTCACACAGTGCACTCAATCAATAAAACACACTTCAGACCCTGGCTGTATTAGCATCGCTTGCTGTTTAGTTTAACACCCCATCCCTCAGACAGACAGGTTTCACCACAGGTGTCCTACATTCATTTGCAGAACAGGGTAGTTTCTACTTTCATCTGTTAAGCTTAATGCATTAATCAGTAAACAATCCATGAAACAGTATATTAACTACTAAACAATGCATTAAACAATGCATCAATCACAAGACAATGGATTAAACAAAGCATTCATTATTAAACTATCCGTCAAACAATGTATTCATCATAAACTGTGCATTAAATGTCAAATGATGCACAAAAAATGTATTGGTTAATAATGCATTAAACAACGCATTCAGTACAAAACAATAGATTAACCAAAGCATTCATTGTTTAATGATGCATCAAACAATTATTAAACAAAGCATTAAGTAGTGTATTGATTAATAATGCATTAAACCATGGGCGCCAGAACCATTATAGCAGCTCTTCAAAATCAACAACAACTCTTCATTTGTTTCGTCCCCCCCACTTTCTGTTTCCTGGACAACTCCTGGACAACGAACGGACCTTTGCACGCGCACCAATTGCCCCAACCCCCAAAAAGGGCAGAGACTTTGCATGCATGCAGCAACACATTCACACACACACCCAACACCCCCCCTGCGAGACGCAGACAGACCAGTGTGTCCTCCCCTCCACACATTAAAAATGCTTCCGCCGCCCCTGCATTAAACAATGCATTAATAATTAAACAAAGCATAAATGGTTAAATGTTGCTACAAACAATGCATTAGTTGTAAAATAACACATTAAAATAACATATTAAATATTGAATATAATGTTGAACAATGCTTTGTGTATTACTTGCTAAATTATATAAAAGCCTCTTGACTGAAGAACAGATTTTTAATAGCTTTTTTTTTATATAATTTCCTGAGCTCTCTTCCCCACAGGCTCTTTCACGATCTGATGTGCTTTTTCAAAGTTCTGCATGTGATCTCAATACTAATAAATGTTGTGTAGTGTTACCCCTATCAGTTAGGCTAACTGTTTTTTAGTATTAAACAGGATTGTTCTGTTATCTGGATAATTTGAGTACTTGTTTCCACTCTTTTCGATTAACTGAGAACCGATTAACCGATTAACTGAGTTTATAAACAACACCTCTGGTGCTCCGGACCTGTGCAATTCCACTCAAAGCCAGCAGAGGACGCTAATAGACCACTAATAAAAAACACCTTCAACTATCTTTCTCTCTCTTTCTCTCTCTCTCTCTCTCTCTCTCTTTCTCTCTCCAAAGAGTATGTAGTGCACTAACGTGTGTGTGTGTGTGTGAATGAGAGAGAGAGAAGGTGGTATCTGCATTTCTAGAGCTCAAGAGTGTTTGTTTAAGTGTGTTTTTGGTTTAAGGACAAAAAAAGAAAAAGTTTAAGGAGAAAGAAAGAAAAAAAAAGAAAAAGAAAGACAGAAAGAAAGAAGACAAAATGAAATAGAAAGAAACAGAAATAGGAGAGTAAGTGCGAGAAAGAAAGGAAAAGAGCAGAAGGAAAGAAAGACAGCAAGAAACGGGAAAGTAAATGAGGAAGAGAGGGAGGGAGGGACAGAGAGAGGAGAGGAGAGGAGTTATGAGCAGAGGAAAAACTGTGATAGAGGTGAGTGTAGCTGAGTACTGAGAGGGTGTGTGTGAGAGAAGGACAGTGTGTGTAATTGGCTCCAGATGGGGGACGGTGTGTGTGTGTTCTGTTCAGAGTGAGACAAAGAAGTCTGATTATTTTCATGTTTTTCTATGTCACCATATTATGTCACCATTTAAAGGAAAACACACACACACACACACACACATGTATATATATGAAAATTGAATGTTACACGGATGTTCTAGACCATGGATGTATGTGCGCCTGTGTGTGTGTGTGTGTGTGTGTTCCCTCTAACACAGTCTTCAGGTTGAAGCCTGTCTGACAGGCCTGGCCCCAGGGTGTGAAATCGATTGAGTAAGAAAAAACACACTCTCTCTCTCACACACTCATACACACACACACACATTCACACACACACACACACACACACTATCTGCTCCAACGTAACGAAGAGATGCTCCGCATGAAATCTTTGTAAAAATCTGCCAATAATATCTTGTTTTATTAAGCCTTCATAAAACAAGAAAATGTTTCTATTTGTTTATTTATCTTATATAGTCATCATATAGTTGTTCTTAAAATAGAAATAATATTTCTTTTCTGGCTTGTTAAGAGTTTATTCATTGTGGATGCAGTTTGAGTTGAGAGAAGTTTTGCGGATGTATTTACTGAAAAGATTTGAGTGTTTATCAGTGTTGGCCTCGTAGCTCCAGTTCTGAAACAAAGTTTAGATTTCAAACATGTCTGTGGACAATCAATTTTTCACCAAACCGTCCCTTTAATATATTTTTTGATAAAGAAAATTTGATCAAAAGAAAGACATTTTCCTTTATTTAACAAATAAAAGTCATAGTGCATGCTCAGTATTCCTGTGTGCGTGTGTGTGTGCGTGTGTGTGAGTGTGTGTATCTGAGTGCGGGCTGGGTGATTTTAGGCGGCTCCTCAAACTAATGCTGCAGATTAGAAACAGCAGAAGAGGGCAAAGATCACGGATACACACAGACACACACCACACTGTTAGAAATGCACAGAGCATTTGTTTTCAATTAGCGTACCCAGAGGAAGCCCACTAAAGGGAAAAATCGGCCTGTCAATCAATCACACACATACACACATGATCTCCAAATGCACAGAAGAAACATTTAAAGGCCCCATACCCTACATTTTTCCTATATTTTATATTTTCCCCCGGACCCCCTCTTATGACATTTGTGTTCGTTTATGAAGAAATTGAGTCATAATTCATTGCTATGTTACCACTTTGTAACCCCACTTCATCCTTTAAATTCAAACAGGCTGCTACTGTGCCTTTAAAACTGATTTATGTAAATAAGCTCTGCTTCCACTGGCTGCCTCATTCAAAAAGCATCAGTGACCTGGTGGGGCTAAACTGTTGGATAGATGAATATACCTAAATGTGTTGGCTTTTGTGACACAAAATGGGGGTCCCATTCACAAGGGGGGTCCCTAGTTTCCATTTCTGGACTATGTGGACTGGGGATAAGAAGGTTGTGAAATGTTTAGCTTTCATGTGCCAACAAAAACAAGCAATATTTGGTTTTCCATAATATGAGCAGTTTAACAATGCAAATTAAACAGTAAAAGCAAAGACACCAACTACACACATTCCAGCTTTCCTTTTTTATTTTATGAATGTATTTATTTTCCCTTATGAATAAAGTGTACACACCCACATGTGTGAAATGTACCTGTATGAATGAGCTACACAATAATAACAATAATGTCAATGTATATGCACTGACATTTAAAAAAAGAATGTCTTTCGGGATTTATTTTCATATGAACGAAATGCAACAATATCAAGCATTTCCATCATCAGGCCTTTGGTGGTATTTTTTCTTTTCAAGTAATGTTTAAGTGTAAATGATCTCTCAGGCTCCGTCCTCCGTTCATTTCCATAGTGACTTTTCATGTGAATCTTTGCAGACGGCTGGTAAAAAATCCCATTCAGCCAAATGAAAAACAGTTAGCACAGAATTCAGTGTGATATACATACATTGTGCGTGACAGATATCACATTGCTGGGATAAATCAGGGGCACTGTTTTTGCAACATCAACAGGTTTTAGGGAGAGAAATTATGCTGAATGTACACAGTCCCCATCCAGTTATTGCTAGCTAGTGAAGCTCACGTTCTCTGCTCCTGTGGTGTCTGTTTAAATGAGTATGAGAAAAAGTACAAAGAGGAAAACATCAATAAAACCTACAATGCTAACTTAGCTAACTACTGTAGTTGGTATGGTCCTACCGTAGCTATCTAGCAATGCTAAAATAGCTGAATGTCAGCCTTAGCCTACTATTAAGTGTTTGGACCTAAAAAAAACCCAACCCAAAACACACAATTACACAAGAAAAACACACCAATATATATGCTTAGTGTGACATTTCACACAACGTAAAAATCAAGTGAAATATAAGTGTTTGTGTATTTGGACAAAAATGTCTGAATTTGTGCGCCACAGTTTTTCACAAGGTTGAACAGGGTTATTTTAAGCAAAATGCTCCAAAGTACATATGCAGGAACACTTCTGTGGTCACCTGGGAGTTAGCCACTGCTTTATGGTGTTTGTAATAATTTTTTGAATGAATATTTCACAGTGCTTTAGAAGTTTCTCTGAAAGAGTAATCTCTGAAAGAGTAAAGAAGGCAGCTATTGGTTGACTGCGTTTCTTTACCAAAAAATAAGCACCCAGCAACATAAACAGTATGAGTATGAGCATTTTCCACATTGTAAGGCAACGGATTCATCTTTACAAAAGGTAAAAAAAATAAGGCACCAGTGGAAAAAAAAACCCCATATTGTCAAACAAGACCGAAAGTGCACATTGCCGTATAAACTGATCCATATACCTACTGTACATATGAATTCTGAGTATATAATATATAGTGTATACTTCTCTGTGTATCAAGCAGCTTTAATTTAATCTGAGGCCCTGAGAAAACAATTGAGAAACGCAATCTGTGTGAGTGTTCACTTTGACTAAACCTGGGTTTGTGAGCACAAACATGCTCCAAAATATGGAGATTGCCACAAGTGGCAGAAGAGGTTAGAAGGTCAGTGTTCAAGACATCTGCGCCCATGACAGAACTATGACGCAGAGGCTCAGCAAACCCACAAACACACCAAACACCACGAGAGCGCCCGCCTGTAGAGAGAATATATATCATTAATATTTTTTCTGTTATATATGTACACACACACACACACATACATACACCAATCTGGCATAATATTAAATCCACCTGCATGATAGTGTTTAGGTCCCCCTTGTTACCACCAAAACAGCTATGTTGAGGTGTGGACTCCCCAAGATCTCTGAAGGTGTGCTTTAGAGGTTAACAGCAGATCCTGTAAGTGTAAGTTGCGCGGTGGGGCCTCCATGCATTGCCCTAGTTTGTCCAGCACATGCCACTGATGCTCGATTGGATCTGTTGCTGTATAGCCCCATACACTCCACATGCATATCACTGAGCCTTGGGCCCTCTTGAACCTCTTGTTTGTCTATCTGTTGTCCTTCCTAGGACCACTTCTGGTAGGTGCTGACTACTGTGTACCAGGAACACCGCACAAGACTTACTGTTTTGGAGACGGTTACATGACTGGGTCAGAGCATCACAGTTTTGTCATTGTCAAAGTTGTTCAGATCCGTATGCTTCAGTTCAGAGTGTAGTTTGGTGTGTAGTTCAGTACCACAGTGTCATTCAGTATCATAGTATTGTTTAGTGTGTAGTTCAGTACCGTAGTGTCATTCAGTATCGTAGCATTGTTTAGTGTGTAGTTAAGTATTGTACAGTCATTCAGTATCACAGTATTGTTTAGTGTGTAGTTCAGTACCATAGTGTCATTCAGTATCGTAGTATTGTTTAGTGTGTAGTTCAGTACCATAGTGTCATTCAGTATCATAGTATTGTTTAGTGTTTAGTTCATAGTATTGTTTAGTGTTTACTGTTGAGTCATTCAGTATCATAGCATTGTTTAGTGTGTAGTTCAGTACTGTAGTGTCTTTCAGGATCATAATGTTGTTTAATGTGCAGTTCAGTACCGTGGTGTTATTCAGTATCGTAGTATTGTTCAGTGTGTAGTTCGGTACCATAGTGTCATTCAGTATAATAGTATCGTTTAGAGTGTAGTTCAGTACCATAGTGTCATTCAGTATCGTAGTATTGTTTAGTGTGTAGTTCAGTACCGTAGTGTCATTCAGTATCACAGTATTGTTTAGTGTGTAGTTCAGTACTGTAGAGTCATTCAGTATCGCAGTATTGTTTAGTGTGTAGTTCAGTACTGTAGAGTCATTCAGTATCGTAGTATTGTTTAGTGTGTATTTCATTACTGTAGTGTCATTCAGGGTCATAATGTTGTTTAGTGTGCAGTTCGGTACCGTGGTGTAGTTCAGTACCATAGTGTCATTCAGTATCATAGAACTGTTTAGTGTGTAGTTCAGTACCATAGTGTCATTTAGGATCATAATTTTGTTCAGTGTGTAGTTCAGTAACGTAGCATTGTCATTCAGTATTGTTATTTTGCTAAGTTCAGTGCGTAGTTCAATTCCAAAGTGTCAGGCCAGTTCAGCATTTCATTCAGTACAGTACTGTCGTTCAGTTTAAAATGTATTTCAGTGCTAAGTTCAGTTCCCTAGTGTCATGCAGTACCAATTTTGTCCCAGCCACTGTTCAAGCATCATTCAGTTCCATGTCTAGGTCAGCACTGTAGTATCATTCAGTTCAGTACATAGTTCAGTACTGTACTTTGCAAAGCTGAATCAGGTACTCACCCTCACTGAGCTGCAGGATCTGATGTTATCAGAATTGATCTGCAGGTAAAACAAACCAGGATACACAAACATCAAACACGTAGAGGTAGTGGAGCCTGTCGGTACAAAAACACACACATACAATCACATACACACAAAAGTTTTTTTCGGAAAGCAAAAACAGAACAGTCACATTTTGCTCTGTGAAGGTCAGTGTAAATGGGGAACACGCCACACTCACCCACTACTCCAAAGACGTTTCTGATGTCAGGTACAAAAATAGCCAGGAGCACCACGAACAGGAGGAGGAAAAAAGTGGAGAGACAGTGAGGGAGCCAGGAGAATTCCCTCTCACCCCGAAACAACAACAACACTGCTTTGCGGGCCTACAGAGAGGGAGAGAGTTCAGTGTGGAGTTCATTCTGAACCAATGAGAAAATAGGACTGCCATCCAGGGACATCCCGATTCAGATAGCTTTTCTGGTGTTGTCATGTGTTAACAATGAATTTTCTTTCTTTTTTTTAAACCAGACTAGTATAGTAAAGTAATTTATTATTCATTTATTTTGGGAAACTGTGTAAAATGGTACACTTTCTTGATCATATGTCTTCTTGCTGGGGTCTGCACTTTTAGTTTCTCAAACACATAACATTGTCTATCTAGTGTTTAAAGCCCTCTTAGCCGCCTGACAAAGCTCCCTTAAAGTAACATAGGGTCTTTAAAAAGTGAAATATTTGAAAAGTTACATGGAGAGCATTTCAAAAGTTACATGGAGAAAAAGAAACACCACTGCCTTTGAACACACTGATATCTTCATTATTAAATGGATGAATTTTTTTTTGGATGAATAAGGCTACAATACAGGCTACAATAACTGACTGGTTTTGAAGTGTAATGTTACAATATACGCTGTAAGTGCAATTTAATGGATATGAAAAATAATGGGTTTCTGAGTTTAATCGGAACACCGCTTGTCTTTATTAAAGCAGAACAGATTTGTGGCATATTTCCAGAAGTTTTTAGAAATCACTTGTGTCCAAACACTCCCAGCACCTTTGCCAGCCTGCAAACAGTTCAGTCTCATTTGCTGGATATTCATTTCGAACTTGTCTGTCCAGCTCGTACCATGTCAGTTTAATGGGAGAAATATCTGGAGATGGGGGAGGCCAAGACATCATTGTCAAAACGTTTTGCTTTTCTTTAGGCTGGATATATTTTGGCACAATTTTGAAGAATGCTTGGGATCATTATCCAGTTTGTCCATAAAATTTGTCCAATCACACATGAAACAAAGGAATTGCGTGATGGTGAAGAAGACAGACCTGATATGTCTGTTCAAAACCAATAGTTTGAGCCTTTGTGTATAAATAATGTGTTACTACATACTACAAAATATTGAAAACTAGTCAGTGACACTAGTTTTAAAAATGTCTAATGTTTTCTTTTAATACAATTTTGAAAAAGCAGTGTACTGTTTATTGTACAGTGTTTTGGCCTGAAGGTGGACAGAGTACTGGTTCCCTCCAGTGCAAGCATTGCAAACTGTACTTTTAGATTTCTAGTAATTATGCGTTTCCAAGTAAGAAAATGTTTTACAAGCATTTTATAAGTCCACAGTAAAGGGTTAAGGTCAAGTATCAGCCAGTGTCAATCAGATCCAACCATTGTCGCAGATAAAACTGTTCGATTCAAACGGAGGCTTCAGAATAGAGACAGCAGGTTCTATATGTTTCAGGATAAGGAATTCAAAACAGTTTTTCATAAACTTACTGGGAAGTGTATTAGTGGCACCGTAAGCAGCACAGCCAGCAGGATCACCAAACGCACCGTCATCACCAGGGCGTCCCGCGGCAGGTAGGTGTCGTATCCTAACAACAGCTCTGAATCCACCTGAGCTGAAGAGAACACAGCAACAAGTCGCTCATCAGGTCTTCTCCACTTTAGACCAGGGGTGGCAAACTCATCTGAGTTTGGACTGGCAAAGAATCTAATGCTGCCTCCATATCTGACTTGCCTATGAGTCGAACCAACATATCAAGTGCGTTGTATGTTTGGCAAAACATGGAAAGTTTTGCTTAGTGCAGTTTGCCCCTGCTCTGTCTTACCATAGAAGGTGAGGTAACCAAAGAGAGCAGACACTAAATAGACCAGGAAGCTGAGAGAGATGCTCACATTCGCCACATTCTGCATCCTCCACTTAGTGGGTCTGTAAAACACACACACACACACACACACACACACACACACACAAAGGGTGAGGGTTTTCTTGGGAAGAAGTTGTTTTATTAAATGATATATGTCTTACTATGATTATCTAATTATAATCATTATTTCATTATCTACTGTGGTTTATTATATTACATATCTTACTATAATTATCTATTTATAATCATTAGCTAACACTATTTACTGTAAGCCTACATACTATTACAATTGTACTACTTATGGACAGACATACAGATATGCAGATAAATAGATGAGCAGACAGATAAACAGATAGACAGATAAAAAGGTCAAACAAATACACAGACAAACGTACCAATCGACAGACAGACAAACTAAACGAAATACAGACAGATGAATGGATAAATAGACAATAGATAGACAGACCAATCGATAGACAGACAGGCAGATGGACGAACAGCTGAATGTACTTTGCTGATGTGTATTAATTATTTGAAGCCAGCGAAACTGGATTTGTTAAGTCTGTTATTTGTCTGGACTGTGTGAGGGACTGTGGCTGTGCTGTGTGTTCTACTGACCGGTGGAGCTCACAGTAAATGGGCAGAATCGCAGTGTGGCACAGGAAGGAGAAGGCCATGGTAGGAATGGCATAGGCACTCTAAAACACACACACACACACACACACAGAGTAATCCTTTCTCACCCACATGCAGTGTATGGACTTTGGTATATGATATGATGAGATAATGAGATCACATTATGGCTAATATTAGTGTTTCTGACAGTCCTGCAGTGCGTATTATTAATGAAAACACATCTCTGTCTCTCAATAGCATGCACACACAGGGGTGCGCACACACACACTCACACACACACACGCACACACACGCTATTCACTCACCTTACTGGAGAAGACAAAGAGATGAGCAGTACAGTTTAAGGTGGATGAGTTGGAGGTTTGCTAAAGAAAAACATCAAAAACGCATTTCTGAACAAATGTGGTTTTCCCCTCAAAGTTGAAGCACAGAAAACGAAACAGAGCAAAATTAATATAACATGGCAAATCCATGTTCCCACTCTGTAAATATGTAAATATGGCAGCAATGGTAAAATATTTACTGCTGTTGTGTGCCGAGTAAATAAGAGGAGCTGTGTCCTACCAACCCAGAGAACTTTATGTTCACCAATAGTGGCAAAATCAGTCTATTTCTGTTTCACTCTCTTACCTCAAATGTAGTCTATAAGCCTCAACAGTTTGGTGTTTAAAGTTTTATTTTTGGAGCTATGAGGCTAATGTAGCCAAAAAGAAAGGGATACTTGGAGGTTTCATAGCATGGTGCTATCAACATGCCCAAATCCTCACTAATAATTGTAAGGTAAAGTGGTCATTACCAGGCTGAGAGTGGAGTTGACAGGTAAAGGGCAGGGAATGGACCACTTCTTCACCACCACCTGAAACCAAGAGACACATGTTAAACTGCACACAAACATCACTCAGTTCTTTAACTAATGTCCTTAACTCTCCACGGTCCATTCTAGAACTCCGTTCTATATCTCTACAGAGTCCATTCTAGAACTCCATTTTAGAACTCCTCCCAGTCCATTCTAGACCTCTCCACAGTCCATTCTAGAACTCCATTCTAGACCTCTCCACAGTCCATTCTAGAACTCCATTCTATACCTCTTCACAGTCCATTTTAGACTTCTACTACCTTCCATTATAGCTACAGTGAAGTAAGAAAACACATCTATAAAGGATTAGTTACATTAAAGCAGCTGTGTGTTGATGCTGTGGATGCATTTACACTGTAGGGACCAAAGTATTGGGACCTGTGTTTCAGAGTTTGTTCTAGGCCCCTTCCTTCCAGTGAGGGGCAATCGCAATGCTTCAGCATACCAGGACATTTTGGACAACGCCATGCATTCAAATTTGTGCACACAGCTTGGGGAAGAATATTTTCTAGTGCAGCATGACTGTTCCCCCAGTGCACAAAGCAAGCTCCATAAAGACATGGCTGGATGAGTTCAGGGTGGAAGAACTTGACTGGTCCGCACAACCCCATCCAGCACCTTTGGGATGAACTGGAACGGAGATTGTGACCCAGGCCTTCTCGTCCAATCAGTATTTGACCTCATAAATGCTCTAGAGAATGAATGTGCCCAAATTCCCACAGAAACACCAAAATCTTGCAGAAAGCCTTCCAAGAAGAAGAGAAGCTATTATAGCTGGATAGGGGGTACCAACGCTCAACACACTCAACTTCAGGTCCATCAAAGTGTCTCCTTGTTGTGAAGAGCAGGGGAGAACGTGGACGTGGCCGTTGGCTTTACTGTCACTATAACTTGCACCAATATTTACATGTGTAAGACTGTTTTGATGTAAATACACAGCTATTGCAGACCAATGAAGAAAAAACTCACCACTACAGCAAAGAACAGCATGAAGAAGAATGACAGGCTACTGGTGTAACCAAGGAAACCTAGGAGAAAAACATAAAGTGTGTTGCTTCCCATTTTGGAATTTAAGAAAGAAAAAAAAAAGATGTACGTTTGTGTTTTTTGTCTTTTTTAATAAGAATTAATGTGGGGGAAATCAATGTGTACATTTCACGAAATTACATTTCTAAATGACAGTCTCTATCTGCTTTTGCAGAAACACTAAATTGAATCACTTAAGAGGAATAAGAGTCTTATGAATACGATAATAACATTTATTACCTTTTATGTCATTGTTACGGTTTTTGAATTGTGCCACTCCAGTTTGTGGCACCAGTGCTACCTACTCAAAAAGGAGCCCTGGTGCTTTACTTTGCTCATTTTATCTGTGGACTATAAAGGCTTTTTTTATTTAAGTGATTTCAGACAGTAGTACCTATTTAGGTTTTTGTACTCTGGAAAGGAGAGAAATGAAGATCAGTAGGACTAAGACAGAATGTCTGTGTGAATGAGAGGGAGGACAGTGGAACGGTCAGGTTGGACAGTGGAATGGTCAGGATGGAGGCACTGACAAAAAGACAGGAAGCAGAGCTGGAGGTGGCAGAAATGAAATTGTTCAGATTTGCAATGGGAGTGACGAGGATGGGCAGGATCAGGAATGAGTTTATTAGAGGGACAGCTCGAGTTGGACCTTTTGGAGGGAAAAGTCTGATTATTTTGGGAGAAGGATGCTGAGGAGAGACTGTGAGTGTGTTGGGAGGAGGATGTAGAGGAGAGACTGTGAGTGTGTTGGGAGGAGGATGTTGAAGAGAGACTGTGAGTGTGTTGGGAGGAGGATGTTGAGGAGAGACTGTGAGTGTGTTGGGAGGAGGATGTTGAGGAGAGACTGTGAGTGTGTTGGGAGGAGGATGTTGAGGAG